>CM038673.1:687904045-688074409 GCA_021605145.1 Aegilops bicornis | reverse complement strand
CGAGATGTGCATTCGTACAAAGTAATTTAGTACAGACTATCGAAAGCATTGTCATTTTGCGATTTGAGTTCCGGGATATTGGAACTTGTGCAAACCAACCAGTTCCCCCATTTTTTCCCTGTGGATCGACAATAAAAGGCTACGGAATAAACGGAGACTAGCTAAAGGTGAGCTGACGATTCGTGTTGGAAGTGTTTCCAAGGTTGATATGATCAAGCATCGCACGCTCCCTCTACCATCGAGATTGGTGTTAAACCTAAATAATTGTTATTGGTGTTTGCGTTGAGCATAGACATGATTGGATTATGTCTGTCGCAATACGCTTATTCATTTAAGGAGCATAATGGTTACTCTGTTTATTTGAATAATACCTTCAATGGTCTTGCACCTAAAGGAATGGTTTATTGAATCTCGATCGTAGTGATACACATTTTCATGCCAAAAGATATAAGATAGTAATGATAGTACCACTTACTTGTGGTAATCGCCATGTGAGTCATATTGGTATAAACGCATGAAGAAGTTCCATGTTGATGGATCTTTGGACTCACTCGTTTTTGAAAAGTTTGAGACATGCGAACCATGTCTATTGGTGTATACGCATGAAGAAACTCCATGCAGATGGACCGTTTGGACTCACTTGATTTTGAATCACTTGAGACATGCAAATCATACCACATGGGCAAGATGACTGAAAGCCTCGTTTTCCGTAAAATGGAACAAGAAAGCAACTTGTTGGAAGTAACACATTTTGATGTGTGCAGTCCAATGAGTCTTTGAGGCATGCAGTGAATATCGTTATGTTCTTACTTCACAGATGATTCGAGTAGATGTTGAGTATATTTACTTGACGGAACACAAGTCTAAATTATGGAATGGTTCAAGTAATTTCAGAGTGAGGTTGGAGATCATTGTGACAAGAGGATAAAATGTCTATGATATGATCATAGAGATGAGTATCTGAGTTACAAGCTTTGGCACGCAATTAAGACATTGTGGAAATTGTTTCACAATTAATACCGCTGGAACACCATAGTGTGATGGAGTGTCCGAACATCATAGTTGCACACTATTGGATATGGTGCGTACCATGATGTCTCTTATCGAATTACCACTATCGTTCATGGGTTAGGCATTAGAGACAACCGCCCTCACTTTAATAGGGCACCACGTTACTCCGTTGAGACGACACCGTATGAACTATGGTTTAGAGAAACCTAAGCTGTCGTTTCTTAAAAGTTTGGGGCTGCGACGCTTATGTGAAAAGTTTCAGGTTGATAAGCTCGAACCCAAAACGGATAAATACATCTTCATAGGATACCCAAAATGTTCGGGTATACCTCCTGTCTCAGATCCGGAAGCAAAAGTAATTGTTTCTAGAAACAGGTCCTTTCTCGAGGAAAAGTTTCTCTCGAAAGAATTGAGTGGGAGGATGGTGGAGACTTGATGAGGTTAATGAACCGTCACTTCAACTAGTGTGTAGCAGGGCACAGGAAGTTGTTCCCATGGCACCTACACCAATTGAAGCGTAAGCTTATGATAGTGATCATGAAGTTTCGGATCAAGTCACTAACGTACCTCGTAGGGTGACAAGGATGCGTAGTACTTGAGTGATGCATAATCACATCTTAGAGGTCATGTTGCTAGACAACAATGAACCTACGAGCTATGGAGAAGCGATGGTGGGCCCGGATTCCGACGAATGGCTCGAGGCCATAAAATCCGAGAACGGATCCATGACTTTGGAAGAAATACTTGATGGTCGTAAGGCCATTGGGTACGGATGGATTTTAAAAGGAAGACAGACAATGATGGTAAGAATTACCATTAAGAAAGCTCGACTTGTCGTTAAGATGTTTTCCGACAAGTTCAAGGAGTTGATTACGGTGAGGTTTTCTCACTCGTAGCGATGCTAAGAGTCTGTTGGAATTGGATTAGCGATTCTTGCATGATTGATGAAATCTTGCGAGATAGGATGTCAAAACATTGTTTCCTCGGCGTTATACTTGAGGAAAGGTTGTATGTGATACAACCGTAAGGTTTTGTCAATCCCGAAAGATGCTAACAAGTATGCTAAGCTCCGGCTATCCTTCTAAGGACCGGAGTAAGCATCTCGGAGTTGGAATATACGCTTTGATGAGATGATCAAAGATTTTGGGTCTATACCAAGTTTATGAGAAACTTGTATTTCCAAAGAAGTGAGTGGGAGCACTATAGAATTTCTGATGAGTATATGTTGTTGATCAGAAATGATGTAGAATTTCTGGAAAGCATATAGGATTATTTGAAAAGTGTTTTTCAAGTGAAAACCTGGATTAAGCTACTTGAACATTGAGCATCAAGATCTATGAGGATAGATCAAAAACCGCTTAATGATACTTGAAGGTGTTCAAGATGGATCAGTCAAAGAAGGAGTTCTTGGCTGAGTTGTAAGGTATGAAGTTAAGACTTAAAGCTCGACCACGGCAGAAAAGAGTGAAAGGACGAAGGTCGTCCCCTATGCTTTAGACGTAGGCTCTACAAAGATGCTATGCTATGTACCGCACTTTGATGCGTGCCTTGTCACATGTCTGGCAAGAGGGTACAAAGATGATCAAGGAGTGGATCACCAGATAGCGGTCAAAATTGTCCTTGGAGTAATAAGGATTTATTTCTCGATTATGGAGGTGATAAAGAGTTCGGCGTAAAGGGTTACGATGATGCAAGCTTTAACACCTATCCGAATGACTCTGAGTAGCAAACCGGATACGTATAGTGGAGCAACCATTTGGAATAGATCCAAGTGGAGCGTGGAAGCAGTGTTTACAATATGACCTAGAAATTTGCGAAATACATACGGATCTGAATGTTGCAGACCCGTTGACTAAAACCTCTCTCACAAGCAAAACATGATCAAACCTCAGAACTCATTGAGTCTTAATCACATGATGATGTGAACTAGTTCTGAGACATTAGTAAACTCTTTGGATGTTGGTCACATGGCGATGTGACTTATCAGTGTTAATCACATGACGATGTGAACTAGATTATTGACTCTAGTGCAAGTGGGAGACTGTTGGAGATATGCCCTAGAGGCAATAATAAATTGGTTATTATTATATTTCCTTGTTCATGATAATTGTTTATTACCCATGCTATAATTCTATTGATAGGAAACTCAGATACATGTGTGGGTACATAGACAACACCATGTCCCTGGTAAGCCTCTAGTTGACTAGCTCGTTGATCAATAGATGGTTACGGTTTCACGACCATGGACATTGGATGTCGTTGATAATGGGATCACATCATTAGGAGAATGATGTGATGGACAAGACCCAATCCTAAGCCTAGCACAAAGATCGTAGTTCGTATGCTAAAGCTTTTCTAATGTCAAGTATCATTTCCTTATACCATGAGATTGTGCAACTCCGGATACCGTAGGAATGCTTTGGGTGTACCAAAGCGTCACAACGAATCGGGTGGCTATAAAGGTGCACTACAGGTATATCCGAAAGTTTCTGTTGGGTTGGCATGAATCGAGACTGGGATTTGTCACTCCGTGTAAATGGAGAGGTATCTCTGGGCCCACTCGGTAGGACATCATCATAATGTGCACAATGTGATCAAGGAGTTGATCACGGGATCTTTAATGTTCTGAAAGCGAGTAAAGAGACTTGCCGTAACGAGATTGAACAAGGTATCGGTATACCGACGATCGAATCTCGGGCAAGTACAATACCGTTAGACAAAGGGAATTGAATACGGATTGATTGAATCCTCGACATCGTGGTTCATCCGATGAGATCATCGTGGAACATGTGGGAGCCAACATGGGTATCCAGATCCCGCTGTTGGTTATTGACCGGAGAACGCCTCTGGTCATGTTCCAAGATGGTTCCCGAACCCGTAGGGTCTACACACTTAAGGTTCGATGACGCTAGGGTTATAAAGGAAGTTTGTATGTGGTTACTGAATGTTGTTCAGAGTCCCGGATGAGATCCCGGACGTCACGAGGAGTTCCGGAATGGTCCGGAGGTAAATATTTATATATGGAAAGTTGTTGTTCGGGTTAAAGGAAAAGTTCGGGTTTTTTCGGTATTGTACCGGAAGCTTCGGAAGGTTCGGAGGATTCCTGAGGGGTCCGGAGGTCCGTAAATTGTTCCACCACGTCCAATACAGTAGCATGGGCTGTAGGGGCACCCTAGCCTTAATGGGCCAGCAAAGACCAGCCCCCCAAGGCCCATGCGCATGGGAAGGGGAAAACCCTAAAGGGGAGGCCTCCACTTGACTTGGGAGGCACTCCTCCCCCTTGGCCGCCCCTTAGATGGGATCTAGGGCTGGCCGCACCCTTGGGGTGGGAAACCCTAAAGGCGCAGCCCCTTCCCCTATATATACTTGAGGTTTTGGGGCTGCCAACACATGAGTTTTCTCCTCTATTGGTGCAGCCCCGCCTCCTCCTCCTCCTCCTCTCCAGCGGTGCTTGGCGAAGCCCTGCAGGATTGCCATGCTCCTCCACCACCACCACGCCGCTGTACTGCTGCTGGACGGAGTCTTCCTCAACCTCTCCCTCTCTCCTTGCTGGATCAAGGCATGGGAGGCGTCACGGGCTGTCACGTGTGTTGAACGCGGAGGTGCCGTCCGTTCGGCACTAGGATCTCCGGTGATTTGGATCACGACAGCACGACTCCTTCAACCCCGTTCTCATGAACGCTTCCGCTTAACGATCTACAAGGGTATGTAGATGCACTCTCCTTCCCCTCGTTGCTGGTTTCTCCATAGATAGATCTTGGTGACACGTAGGAAAATTTTGAATTTCTGCTACGTTCCCCAACAGCTTCATCCAACAATACCACCAAATCAAAGTAAGACATTGGTGGTAAGTAGTATGACTATTATCTCGACAACTCTTTGTGTTCTACTCATGCATATAACATCTACGCATAGACCTGGCTCGGATGCCACTGTTGGGGAACACGGTAATTTCAAAAATTTCCTATGGTCACGCAAGATCTACCTAGGTGATGCATAGAAACGAGAGAGGAGAATGTGTCCAGGTACCCTCGTAGACCGAAAGCGGAAGCGTTTCAACAATGCGGTTGATGTAGTCGAACTTCTTCGCGGTCCAACCGATCAAGTACCAAATGCACGACACCTCCGTGTTCAGCACACGTTCAGCTCGATGACGTCCCTCGTGCTCTTGATCCAGTTGAGGACGAGGGTGAGTTCCATCAGCACGACGGTGTGGCGACGGTGATGATGAAGCTACTGACACAGGGCTTCGCCTAAGCACTACGATGGTATGATCGAGGTGTGTAACTGTGGAGGGGGGCACCGCACACGGTTGGGAGAGAAACTTGTGTGTCTTTGGGGTGCCCCCTGCCCACGTATATAAAGGAGGGAGGGAGAGAGGCCGACCCTCCTAGGGGCGCGCCAAGTGTAGGGAGTCCTACTAGGACTCCCAAGTCCTAGTAGGATTCCCTTTCCTTTTCGGAGTAGGAAAGAAGGAAAGGAGGGAGAGGGAGAAGGAACGGGGGGCCGTGCCCCAACCTCTTGCCCAATTCAGTTTGGGCAGGGGGGAGGCGCGCGCTACCTCGTGGCCCTTCTTCCCTCTCTCCACTAAAGCCCAATAAGGCCCATTAACTTCCCCCGGCGAATTCCCGTAACTCTCTGGTACTCCGAAAAATACTCGAATCACTCGAAACCTTTTGGATGTCCGAATATAGTCTTCCAATATATGAATCTTTATGTCTTGACCATTTCGAGACTCCTCGTCACGTCCGTGATGTCATTCGGGACTCTGAATAAACTTCGATCATCAAAACACATAACTCATAATGCAAATCATCATCGAAGGTTAAGCGCGCGGACCCTACGGTTTCGAGAACTATGTAGACATGACCGAGACACATCTCCAGTCAATAACCAATAGCGGAACCTGGATGCTCATATTGGCTCCTACATATTCTACAAAGATCTTTATCGGTCAAACCTCATAACAACATACGTTGTTCCCTTTGTCATCGGTATGTTACTTGCCTGAGATTCGATCGTCGGGATAATTGTACCTAGTTCAATCTCGTTACCGGAAAGTCTCTTTACTCGTTCTGTAATGCTTCATCCTGCAACTAACTCATTAATCACATTGCTTGCAAGGCTTATAGTGATGAGCATTACTGAGAGGGCCCAAAAATACCTCTCCGATACACAGAGTGACAAATCCTAATCTCGATCTATGCCAACCCAACAAACACCTTCGGAGACACTTGTAGAGCATCTTTATAATCACCCAGTTACGTTGTGACGTTTGATAGCACAGAAGGTGTTCCTCCGTTATTCAGGAGTTGCATAATATCATAGTCTGAGGAACGTGTATAAGTCATGAAGAAAGCAGTAGCAATGAAACTGTAACGATCATAATGCTAAGCTAACGAATGGGTCTTGTCTATCACATCATTCTCCTAATGATGTGATCCCGTTTATCAAATTACAATACATGTCTATGTTTAGGAAACATAACCATCTTTGATTAACGAGTTAGTCAAGTAGAGGCATACTAGGGACACTATGTTTTGTCTATGTATTCACACATGTACTAAGTTTCCGGTTAATACAATTCTAGCATGAATAGTAAACATTTATCATGATATAAGGAAACATAAATAACAACTTTATTATTGCCTCTAGGGCATATTTCCTTCACTGGGCTGCTTTGAGAAGCGTGTGATGCATGCCCAACAGTGAAACCAGGGAACCAAACAGGCCTCACTAGAAAAAAAGACACATCCATGACATTTTGGGCCGAACGAAATTTTTTCCTGTCATACATATGACACTTCTATGACGATAATTGTGACAAAACCCAGTATCATCATAGATGTGGTGGGCTCCTACTTCTATGACAAAAAATCATGACAAAAATGGGCTTTTTGTCCTGGGCGGGCCGGAGACGCAGCTGCATGACATTCTTTGGGCCGTCCATGACGGAAAAACCGTGGTAGAAGCGAGGGCGAGGAAAATTTCGGGGAGTTCCCGGTTACAGTGGGTGGTCGGGGGCCGAGCGATGTGTGTTTCTCAGACACGACGCTGCTGCGTGTGTGCGAGGCGTTGGCTCTAACTGAACCCGAGCGAGGCATTGGGCTCTAACTGAACCCAAGCGATTGCATAGCAGGCTACGCGTTACTGAACCCGAGCAATCGATCGATGGCTGTTAACTGAACCCGATGGAGCGATTCCTTCACTACTGCTGCTAACTGAAGTCGATCGATGCTGCCTCTCTGGATGAATAATGAGCATTGCACGGGGGGCGGGGGTGGATGAGCGATGGCGGTGGGGTGGATGAACAGGACCCGTGGGCGTTGCCTATGGATGAACATGACCCCGATCGATCGAGCGGTTGGAGTGCGGATGAACAGGACCCCGTGGAGGGCTGGATGAACAGGACGACCCCGTGGAGGGCTGGATGAATAGTAGATGGTGGAGGGGTGGATGAATAGTAGCCCATGGAGGGGTGGTTGAACAGGAGCCCGTGGAGGGGTGGTTGAACAGTAGCCGGTGGAGTAGCGCGCGGTGGAAGCTGGATGAACAGGAGCCCCGTGGAGGCTGGAGGAGGTCGACAGTGGATGAACACTAGCCCGTGGAGGTTGGAGGAGGTCCATGATGGAGATGAACAGTATCCCGTGGAGTCCCGTTTTGCGGTACGCCACACCCCTCCCAATGAACAGGACCCCCGTTTCTACCTTAGCGCTCCAACACAAGTCCGTTTCGTCCGTTTTGCGGTACGCCAGACCCCTCCCAATGAACAGGACCCCTGTCGAACGTAGCCAGTCGAACACAAGGCTGTTTCCTCCATTCTGCGGTATGCCAGGCCTCGTTTCCATTGCCTGTTCCGTCCAAGCCCTCCCAATGAACACGACGACGCATTCCGTTCCGACCCAGCCGGTTGGCTCCACATGAACACGACGACAACGTTGTTTCTCCGTTCCGACCCAGCCATATACACGAGCCCTGGCCATACGTATGCGCGAGTAGGCGTTCGAGACCCTGCCCGTATGTACACATACGTGGCCGTATTTTCTTCCTTGCACACTGGCCGCTGTACATATGTGTACATGCTACGTGCGCGCCTCTACTACGACACGTGCACGCTTCTACATCCACCAGTATGTATGTACACGTTCGCGACCAGAATGACAATGCTACGTACACTTCGACCAGGTGGGTCCTGACTGTCAGGCACTTCCTTGCGTGCGAAGATGTAGCTGGTGGGTCCCAGCAGTCAGGGGGGCGAATCGTTTTTTTGCCCGGACGCACTTCCTTGCGTGCGAAGATGTAGCTGGTGGGTCCCAGCAATCAGGGGGGCGAATCGGTTTTTTTGCCCGGACGCACTTCCTTGGATGCGAAGGTGTAGCTAGTGGGTCCCAGCAGTCAGGGAGGAAACATTTTTTGCACGAAATACGGTGGCCCGTCCGGTGGGTACCTGCTGTCAGGTGGAGGAATCATTATTTTCCGCATAATAAGGAGGCACTTCCTTGCTGCGGCCGTGGACGGTATCGGCCTCTCCACGTCTGATCCACGTCCGATGGAAGTCGTTCCTTGACCACGTTGACCACGCCACGCCGAGAGCACCAGGGCGGTGGGCGATGGTGAGACCTAGGAAGGGATGACGCGAGCCGGGAAGATGCGGCAAGGAAGCCCGCGGAGAGGAGTCTGAGGGTTCACTTGGTTCGGCCGCGGTGTGAGGTCATCGTCGCCCATGAGGCCTAGCTAGCGGTGGGAATAGTAGGGGGCGGTGAAGCCACCGCGGCAGCACAGCCGGCCACGGGAGGCAGGAGCATGTGGCATGACCGGCGCTGCTTTGGGCGGCTGGAGCAAGAAGACCAGAGGTTGAAGAAGCACTACGACCATTGGATGGACATCGTACGGTCACTGGAGCTAGAATCGTTCATATTGACTAAGTTGACAAAGCCCTCCGTCCCCGTCAACTTAGTTGGCCCACATGTCAGCCTCCCACCAAGGTGGGTCCCAGCTAGCAGGGGGTATTCATTTTTTTGTGCGTAATAAGGAGGCACTTCCAGTGGGTCCGAGCTGACAGCGGGGGGAACGTTTTTTTCACGAAATATGGTGGCCCGTCCGGTGGGTCCCAGCAGTCAGGGGGAACCGTTTTTTCGCGAAATACTGGTGGCCCGTCTGGTGGGTCCCTGCTGTCAGGTGGAGGAATAATTATTTTCCGCATAATAAGGAGGCACTTCCTTGCGGCTGCCGTGGACCCGGTGTCGGCCTCTCCACGTCTGATACTCTTCCGATGGAAGTCGGTCGTTGACCACATTGACCACGCCGCGCCGAGAGCACCACGGCGGTGGACGACCGCAAGGCCTAGGAAGGGGACGACGGGGAGCCGGGGAAGACGCGACAGTGGAAGCCCGCGCGGAGAGGAGTACGAGGGTTCACCAGTTCAGCTGCGGTGTGAGATTGCCGTCGCCGCAGAATAACATGGGGTGTGAGTGAGTAGAGGGATGCCCTGGTCAGCGATGGGAGTAGTAGAAGGCTCAAGCACGGCAAAGACACAGCCCGGCCACGGAGGCGGAGCAGGAGGTCCCACCGACGCTGCTTACGGCCGGAGCAAGAAGATCGAAGATTGAAGAAACACGACGGCCGTTGGATTGACATCCAACGGTTACGTCTGCTAGAATCGTTTGTTGACATATATAATAACTAAAAAAATCTTGCATACGCGTCAACTAAACAGGCCCACAGGTCAGACCACTCCCTCTTTCTTTAAATAATTTATATATAGCTCATGGCAACTTCTTATGCAATTTATTGCAGTCATTTTTTTTGGTTGGCCAGGGCCAATTTTGCATATTTTTGTGGGTTCCAAACTATTTTTAATACCGAAATGTCGAGCCAGATTTAAAGTACTTTGAAGATATATTTAAATTAGGTTAATGCCCAGTGAAATAGGAATCTGAAAATGTGAAAAAATTCAGAAATTATAAAGTAATTGCCAATTTGTCATCTATTTTTATATTTACAACCCATTTCATATTGCTTTCAAGATTTGCAGGCGTCTTGAAAGAGTCGTAGCCCATCAGGGCGTAGAAAAATAAGTAGGCCTGGATTGGGTATTCTTCAGAAAAAATAAACTGGGCTCATTTTCACAAAGAAAAAATAGCTGGGCTGGTCACATGGTGAAAATAAAATAGTAGCCTAGGCTAGACGGGCCACAGCCCAGTTCAAACCCTGCTCCGTCTCAATAATAACAAAAATTGTACTGCTCGAGCAGCTACGTCTCAGGTGTCAGCCGATCTTTTGTTGTTCTCTTATCTATTGACTATATACGCTCACAATGTCGTGGGTCCCAGATGTCAGGAAAACTCTAGGAGGAAGCATTTTATTTTTCCATATGCTAACGTGGTGGGCCCCTACTGTCATCCTCTTCACGTACTTCTGCCGATTCCTGTTGTTTGTTGACCATGTTGACAACGTGAGAGGGCAGCACCGTGGCGAGCGCACCAAAGCGCGTGGAGGACATCGACGTTAACGATTTAGGAGACGGCAGGGTGGCGATGCGTGCGCTGAGGCGCAGCCAGCTGTGGGAGGCGGAAGCAGGCGGCCCCGCCAGCGCTGGTTTGGTTTTGGCGGCTGGAGGAATACAGGACTGAAGAAACATGATGATCTGTAAAAGCGAGGGACTACTTAACAACCTTAACTGAAACCAGCAGGGGCACTTAATAACCAAAGCTGAAAGTAGTATGAGTACTTATACAGGTTCAACCGTACAAAGCACGCCTCGAACTGTGCTACTTTGCCTACAGTTAACCAAGGGTGATGAGGCCGCCAAGCCCCAGGACAAGGCCCAGGCGCCACCCCGCGCATCCATAACCTTCTGAAAGCGGCTTCATCTCGCAATGTGGTCAATAAACAGGATATTCGCTTTAGAGCCAAAGAAAAGCATGAACATAATCTTCTGTCCTATTCTCCAAGATGGACGGGCCTTCATTATTGGAGATTACCCATGAATAAGTATCTTTTCACCTCCAAGGGGAATTGAGTAGGTTGACATAAACATCATGTTGGGACCAAGCGCAAGTCTGACCCGACCATGGTCAGGCATCTGTATAGGAACAATAGAACTGGGCAGTATCTGTTTCAAGAAGATCACAGTTGTAAAACTGTGTATAAGAAATAGTTTATGAACAACATATATAACAGAAAATAGCTCGTACCATAAGTTTCTCGACACAGTTGGACCTGTTCAACGAGTGCAGCAGTGGCACACATGTCCCACGTGGCCTTCCACCATTGAAACGCCCCATAAGGACCTCAAGACGATCAATAAAGTGTAGGAACTTGTGCATGTCGTCCCAGTCAACTTAAGTGCCATCAGTAACAGCCGAGTTACTACAGAATAACAAACGAGCATCCTGCTTAACTCTAAAAAAACCTACACATGCCACCAATTATAAGAAAATATTAGTTAGAAGTAGCATCTTCGTGAGAGATTCGTTGCTACTTCTAAAGTTAAATTGTGATTAGTTAGAAAGAATAGATGGATTAAGAAGTAATCAAGGTAACAAGCAAGAACCAGATACAAAACTAACATGGATGAATAATTGGAACGACGTCGGGGTGGAAGATCACAGGAAGATGAGACCAGGTTAAGCTATTTCCATCAACATTCTTGCGCCAACTTTCAGTCCGTAACACTTGAGAAAGTTTATCCAAGTTCGGCCATAAAAAAGCAGCGATCTTCTTGGTTCATGAAGCCAACTCGGAACTTATATCCATGGCTTGTCTTCACTGTGGCCATTAAACTAGTGTATTCAGTTATGGCAAGGACAAGCATCTTGAGTACATGTGTTCTGGCAGAGCAAATAATACACTGCAGGAAAAATAATATGAGAACACAATGTATTCCCTATCCAAATCTAGAAATAACTTCCTCCTTCACGTCGGTGTTGACCATCGTACTAGTAGTACCTTTTATCCAAATATAGCAATCCAAATTTCCAAATTAGTTGACGGCATGTTAAAAAAAAACCCACCCTCCCGGATAGAAAAGAGGATTCTAGGAACATACTATGCGTGTTTCAAAATCCTGTGTTAGGATGAGAAGGAACAAGTGTGGCGTCTCGCCGAGGGCGTAGAAACCTATAGGGTACTCGCACTTTTGGCACTGCAAATGAAACACACTAGATTCAGTAGGAAGAAAAATGTATCAACGGCGGTGGCTTCCATCCTAGGATTACCTGCGACCAAGGGACTTGGATATATTGGGGATTGATGAAGAATGCACACCTGGTTCTCCATGAGAAAACCCTATGCATTCTCCGAGAGGGGGTTTTCTCTGAACTAGCAGACGAGGGAGAAGGCGATTCAGACCCAGTGAAATATTGCCGCTTCATCCATCCACCTTACTGCTAAAGCTGGAAAGGGGGGGTTGTGATTTGACGGCTCATTGGGCATTACTGCGGCGCTATGACCGGGGTGTGTCTACCGTGCAGTTGTGCACTCTAATTTGTGCATATGGCATGTGGACCCCGTTGTCGGTTGCCCCACATATCAGTGAAAGGAAGTAGAAAGACAGGAGTAACTAGTTACACATAAATATATTTTTTGACAGAGAGATACTCCCTCTGTAAAGAAATATACAAATCTTTTATATCACAACTTTATACATAAGAAAAATCAAGGGAAATATATATAACATATATAATTATAAAAAACAGAGTTGTTTTTAACACAATATAGACGAGTTGGTGATGATGGTGTGCTTGCCATCCTGCAATATAGGCCATCCGATTTATATCTGACGGCTAGGAAGGAAACTATGGCAATTTTGCGAAAAGGTACCCACACACCTCTCCACATTTGCAAATAAGACCTTCCCTCGTTCATCCTTTTCTCTCACAAGATAAAATACTCATACAAATGCATCTTGATGTTACGTGCAACGCACGGGCATTATGGGGGTTCAGCTTTTTTATGGGGGTTCAGCTGAGAATATAATACTCAGATAGGCTCACGGTTTTGGACTTTGGGCCGCAGGCTGACCCTGCATGTTTGGGGGCCCATGTGTTCTACCTCAGTGCTTTTCATATTGCAAGCGATCGATATGGCGCTGGTTTTAGATGCTATCGCAAGGCGAATACACAAAATTGAATAAAGCACGGCAGCGGTTGGAATGAAATAGAACGACAGTTCCTAACCATCAATCAGAGTTGCAATTCTATCAATGATATACCATGTGATAAATAATACTATCGTACTACTTATACACATAGGACACTTGTTTCACAATGCCAGATTATTACATCAAAATCTCTTGGAGGATAGATCAGTTCGGCAGTTGCTTGCTGCTACTGAAGAATTTCAAAGTTGATTTGGACCAGCTCTCCTTGCCGAGAAAGTTCGATTTTGACATCATCCCCTACCGCAAGATATGATTTAGATTTGAACCTTGAACATCCTTTAGCATCAATCATCATGCGACCATCCTTTGTATTTACGGTATATTGAGCAGGTTCATTCACACCAAGGCTGCGCATGGTAAGAGAAACTTGGCCGCGGTTGCCCGGATTGTTGAACGACTCCCTCGTTGCTCTAGGAATTCTCTGTTTGCAAACAAAAAGACATACCCAAACAGTTAGATCAACACAGTGAATCATGTGAAACAACATGGAAAGAAAAAAGAATGAAGCACTTGGGCGGCCAATGCTTACCAAGAAGGTGGACATGTCGATTTTTCTAAGGACTTTGGTATATGAAGTGCGAACTGCAGCCCAGTCTATTGCCGGTGCAACTGAACGGGCCGGAGCAGATGCAAGTGCAAGTGTTGGTGCAGGTGTCGAAGCCGCTGCTGCTGCCGGAGATGGTGCTCCTTGTAGAGCTGGTGCCGGTGTCGGAACAGGTGCCGGTGTCGATGCCCGACCCTCCAGTAGATCAGACTAATCCGCTAACGCGGTCGGTGCCCAATCCTCAGCTGGATCAAACTGAGCTGCTGCATCGATGCTAGAGCAACTACGGTGCTCGATCCACATCAAGGTGGTATCGATGTGCGAGACAGGGGCGATCGTGTCTGGTCTGCTATGATCAGCTTTCTAACTTGACTAGGATCCGTGACCGTGATCCAGTTTTTTCTTCATTTCTTTTAAACGCGAGAAGGAATAATTGTGGCATTTTTGTTAAACCAAACTGTAGTTCATCATAGGGATTCAGCTTGTACTCAGACAACAGAGTGATCCAATTTTTTCCAGTAATATAAGTGATGGACAAAGGCCTTCAAGCATCGACACAACATAAGAAGTGAAACCTACAAAAATAGACATCTAGAGCAAACCAAACGGTTTATTCTGTGATGAATGTCACATGGCAAAACCTACATCGTAAAATTGTAAGAAAAGAAAGAAAACATGACATTAAATCAATAAGATTTAGACAGTAAATAAATAAGATTTACTTGATGTGACACGAGTGAATCCTTACCAGGAAATCACTATGTTGAAGTACTAAACAGGAGATTGATCGTCCAACTACGGGTGGCATGCAGGAGCCCCGCGTACTCGCACAAGCAGGACAGTCCAAAGGTCGTGACAAATCGTATGGACCGAACATCCATGGGACTGGAAATCCTGGTAGGTGCGACAAACCCTGCAATGCATACAGATATTGGAGTGTAGCCATAATTGATAAACCGTCCTCACAAAAAATATGATCTGGATACTTCAAAATATCTGCATCGAATCGAGGGATGGACATTACATTGACCGTTCTGGGACTGACCACACACCAAAAGCGGCAAAGACTAATAAACAATACATGGTTCACAAACACAAATCAAATCTTGAACAATAGTACTTACTACGCATAAGCAAAGTTGCACTAACTAAACTCGCAGACTATTTCTTGCCACCGACCTACGGATGAACCCCGCATAATCGACTAGGCCATGGACTTCGTGTGAGATGTCTACATTCACCATCACCATCTTGTCAACCTTGGAGAACCTAATAGATTGGTCTTTCCACTCATAAACATGATGATGAAGACAGGCCGCATCAGATTTGTTGGGAAGCTTTACAAGAACCACACCCTTCAGAATCGAAGGCACAGCCAGGAAATTGTTGTGGTCAAGTACAGCCTCGAGAACACGCACGACAACAATGTTACAGAAAACACTAGTTCAGGACACGTGGCGACAAGGACACAAAGAATGGATAGTTCAGCAAGAGAACTCATCATCAGTCTTCCAGCCACACGGCATGACTTTGAGAACTTCATCTCCACCGCTGGACCTGGTTCTAATTCAAACAGAAACCATATTTTATTACTACCTCCGCTCATAAATATAAGATGATTTTGATATTATACTCCATATATGACTACATATACATACAGAAATGAGTGAACAAAGACACTAGAACATGTCTTCAAAGGCATGAGAGCAGAGGGATTACTTGCAATATCCATAACACAAGTTACTGAGGCAAATATACCCTCTTCAAAGGTAGCATTGATGTTCATAAAGTACTCCCTCCGTCCCAAAATTCTTGTCTTAGATTTGTCGAGATATAGATGTATCAAGTCACATTTTAGTATTAGATACATCCGTATCTAGACAAATCTAAGACAAGAAATTTGGGAGAGTGGGAGTAGTTGAAAGTAATCTATAAGAAATCAGTGTCAACCTCTCGCATGTTTTGGTCAAAAAAGGAATTTAGAACCATCATTTGGCACACTAAAATCACATGCAAGATCACCCAGAAAGTTGTACTACTAGTACTAGTACTGCGTGTTAGATGAAAAAACACGATCAACATCGAGAAAAGATCGTCAACAAGAAATATTACCTGGACTTGCTTAATGAGGGATCCCGGAGAGGGGGGCTTGGACAGGGCGATGGCTTTGAGCTTGTCTGCGGTAGTCTCGGCGGGGTGCTTGCACTTCTTCGTACCATGAGCCTCGACGGTTTTGGCCAGAGCCATAGACATCACGTCGGCCGGTGCTCCAGCCTTCATCCAAGAGAGGAAGCTGAGAGAGAAGAGTGAAAGGAGGAACAAGATGAGGGAGAAGCGAAGCAAGTGGGGGTTTTCTTCAAGAGAGGAAGCTGAGAGAGAAGAGTGAAATGATGGTTGCTTCGTCCGTCCAACTTACTGCTGGAAAGGAGGGGGTTTTGTGATTTGACGACTCATTGGGCATTACTGCGGCGCTTCGATCGGGGCAGTCAACCGTCACTCTACTATGGAGTAATTTAGTGCATGGATGGTGGACCCAGGTGCTGGCTGTCCCACACGTCGGCGAAAGTGAGTAATTTAGTGCATGGTTGTAGGAGGATCTGCACGGTAGAGCGTGTCCACTGTTTTTCTGAAGTAAAAAATGATTACAACAAGTGTTTTCACTCTTACGACGGAGGAGTGTGAAACGCGGCAGCCACTTGAACATACACAATGCTCCTACTACTAGGCATGTGCAGTGGTTCATACGTCAGTACTACACAATCTTCTTGCTAGTGTAGTAAGATATGACGATAAAAAATGATGTTGTGTGCATGTCAACTACTCTTATATGTAACATAGTACAGCTTTTTCGACTGTCCGGTCGAGAATGAACGGTGAGAACAATGTTAACAGAAGTAGGCCACAAGGCAAGGAGAGTACGGTGCTACAGTGCTCCACGAAACATGAACCATATGAAGCACGAGAAATTGGATTGTACATCTTTCATCTTTTTGATTTTGATATCGATTTTCATACATATAAGGTGTCGTACGGATAATGCAAAACGAATAGTGGCAGGGTGTATGAAGGGTGCACGGGAAGGGAGCAAAAGTTCCCTTCTCGGCCCACTTTTGGGTGTTTGGTAGAGTGCATGAAGGGTACATGAGTCCACACTAGTAGGTTGACAAAAATACACGAAGAGGAAACAACTATATTGAGATGAGAATGCAACCAAACACACCCACACGCTTTGTGCTACAGTGATTGATCTGCACCGTCTGAGTTTGATCCAACAGTCATGTTGCGCCAAGACATGGACATGCCCATGCAGAGGGCGCCTAAACACCAATGAAGTCCCTCTTGTTCTCGAGGCGCACGATGTTGGTGATGCAGGGTGCAACCGCCCGCAGAGCCCGCTTCCGATCGACGGGAGCCAGCTCGTCAAAAACGGCGTCCAATGGCACGAATGGATTCCGGTGACGGAGCCCTAAAAGGATTCTCCTGGCAACAGCAACGGCAGCCTGCAACCCCTCCTTGTCCAGATCAGCCCCCACCATCGCACGGAGACGGCTCAGCTCCTCAGAGATATAGGTGAAGAAGGAGACCGGGTCAGGAAGTCGCTGCTCGTTGAAGTCGACCGGGTGGTCGAACCGGTTTAGCCCGACGGCCGGCATCGTCGCGCTGGCACGACGGTAGGCATCGCGACAGCCAAGAACACATGCGTGGCAACTTGGTTCACCAAGTGGCCGAGGCGATCTGGACCTCGTCATGATCGGCGCCGGGCCGCTCTAGCAGTGCTCCCCGACGGCCTATCGTATCTCCCGCTTTCTGCAGCAACACCGCCGACGCCTCGAGCATCTTTGTGGTGGACGCCTGCCGCTTTTGAAGCTCCGCGAACTCCCGCACATAACGGAGGAGCATGGCACTCCTCTCCTCCTTGAGCTCACGGAGCTCCGCATCCTTGGCATTGAGCTCCTGTGTCAGGCGCCTCACCTTGGACTCCGTGATCTGCTGCGCCACGATGGCACTAGCTAGAAGCAATGGGGAGAGGAAGCAAAGGGGGCGAAACGGCTGAAAGGCAATGCAATCTACGGGAAGGCGGAGGGAGCCAGCCGAGGAGCGGGGAATCTTTTGGTTTTCACCATGGTAAAACACCAGTCGACGACTTCTCACATCAGGGAGCAGTGGGTTTTACAGGCGGAGTCATCATGACTAATTGCTGCCCTGCCTGCTCCCGTCAACAAAAGATTAAAAATCCTGCCGCGCCTGCTCCCCTCAATCAAAAAAATTAAAAATCCTGCCGCAGCCAAACACCAGAGCAACGCCGCGGTGGATATTTAAATTTACCTGCCGGCAAGTAGATAAAAAAAGGGGTCAAAAAACAAATGTGGCGGCGGCCTAGCTAATCGGTCGAACTATCCCAACTATCTAGCCACCGTGCTTCACTGATGTACTCGGCGGGAAAGGTGGTATTTCGTGATTTGACGACTCATTTACTTGCTTCAGCGCTACGATCGAGGAGGACCCAGAAAATGCGCGGTAGGGCGTCCCACGTCAGGAAGAATATATGTGTGCACCACCCGGGAGGACCCCGAAACCGCGTGGTAGGGTGTGCCACGTCTCGGCACGAACGAAAAATATGCGTGTAAAAATATACTGTATCAGACGTAGTACCTATGGTTCGACCTCGGGACCCAGCCAGTCGGTCGAAAACACCCCACTAGCCACACAGCTTCATCATGCAAATGTGGCACCGAGGACAGATGTGGTTAGCTCCGTCTCGACCAGCCACAACGTCTCTTGTTCTAGGCGATTCTTCTATTTTCCAAGCTTTTTTTAGTTTTAATAACACCACGGCAAGCTAGCGCCGCTTTTCGTGTGTGCCCGTGCAAAGGTTATATGATGGAGAGAAGAGAGATTGAGATCACAAACCTGGAACCCACCAGTAAGTGAGACAACGGTCATGCACGTGTGGACGAGGCACTCCCTCTACTCTACTCAACGCAAGTATTGTATAAAATCAAGTTATGGGACAAAGCCAACAACCGTTGTTGTTTCAGGCTATCGACTTACGCTTTGTAGTCCAGGTTGCCAGTTCGAATCTCGTCTTTTATATTTTTTAGTTTTAGGTCCAAATTTGATTAATGACAAGTGGGTCCCCCGTGTGTTGTTACGATATTTCAGTGTAGGATGGTTTTTTGAACAAACACTTTGCGCGGTTAGACAAGTAACGGCATGGGTTACACGTATTTTGCAAGTTTACGAACAAAAATGACAGCGGCATAGAATATCACTTCCACCCATAGCTTAGATACTACGGTGATACGAGTTTTTACACCGTTGGAAGTGAGATCCAATGGCTTGGGAGTAGTCTTTGTAATTATGCGCAATTTCCAAACTCTCCAAAGATTTTTTTGCAAATAAAACATTCAGGCCTAGTGTGTGCCGCTGCATCTTTGATCCAACGGCTCCTCGTTGCTCATATTAGGTGCTCCCCATAGCTTAATTACCCTCTACGATGATATGAGCATCTAGGTCGTATGATCAGTGATCAGATGGCACATGCATAGTACTTGTACTTTCTGCACATTTCCCAAACTCTATCAGCCGTATATTGCAAAAACATTCAAACATCCTACTATGGGCCGTTAGATCTCAGTGAACTCGTATCACCATAGAATCTACGGTGCGGGAGCACCTCATACTCTCACGTGCGAGAAAACATAAGGTGCTATCGCAGCTTGGATGGTACGGTGATACGAGCTTGGAGGTTGTTTGATCTGAGATCCAATGACATCTGAGCAGTCTTTGTGCTTGTAAGTAGTGGCCGAACTCTTTTGGGGCTTTTCTGCAAAAAACCATTCGAACCACCGAGGAGGTGTTGGGTCACAAATCCAACGGCTCCGAAGAGCTTGTATCACCAAAGCATCTAAGGTGTGGTAGCACATGATATTCTTACATACAAGAGAATATGATGTCCTCCTTCATCTTAGATGCTACGGTGATACGAGCTTCGAGGTCGTTGGATATGGGATACAAGGGCATCTGAGTAGTTTTTGTACAAATTGTGTGCAATTCTCAAACTCATCAAGGTTTCCTACAAAAATATTAAGACACGTCATGTGAGCTGCTATATCTCAGATCTACAAGCTCCAAGCAACTCGTATCGGCATATAGCATCTAAGGTATGGGGGCACATGATATTCTCCCAGGGAGGAGGGGTGGGGGTGCACAACTAATCGGTGGTTGGGAGGGTGGGGACAAATATAATCTAAACAACCCTAAACAGAGCTCCACAATTTTATCTAAGGTCGAGGGGTTGGCCCCAGACAATCATAGCTCCGCCTAAACACAACATTTGCACGTACTGTAGTACTAGACTTAATATTCATGTTTCAGTTTCATATTCATTTTAAATATTGAACTGAGGACCATGGATGTCTTACATTTTACTCCCTTCATTCCTAAATATTAGTCTTTTTAGAGGTTTCAAATGGACTGGCACATACGGATGTATATAGACATATTTTAGAGTCTAGATTCACTCGTTTTGCTCCGTATGTAGTCACTTGTTGAACTCTCTAAAAGACTAATATTTAGGAATAGAAGGAGTATTTTTGAATTCATGTCATACATGCATGGTTTGGAAAAATAGATGCACTATACTTATTGGATTGTTGTTGTGTTCGTGCGTGTGTGTCTCTGTGTGTGTGTGTGTGTGGTCATATGCTTGATACATACAAAGTTTTCTCACCTCCATATTGTCCATCTTTTAAATTTGAATTTGCATTGGAAAACTTACTAGGGATACCATGAAATGTGAAATCCACGTTGAGATCACTATATCACAAACTCACTCTAATTCAACAACTCGTCATAAATTAATTACCACGTTGAGAATAGTATTTGCAAGGAAAATACGGGTATTGTAATACACATAGATTCGTTCGGCAATTTAAAAGGTTCCTTTCATATTCTCGAATGGTAGGACCCAACGGCGTACCAGCCTGACCTTGGCTCATGTTGATCCTAAAAAAATAAAAAATCGGGCTCGTGTCCTTCGGTGGCGTGCGTGGTACGCACATTAGGCAAGCCCAACCAGTCAAGCCTCAGTGTTTGAAGTCGAAATATCTGGCGGCCAGAATTCCAGCCCTAGGAAATTGCCCTCACGTCCCTGGTTCATAATGACCACCGATGAACAATGGAGGGATGCTTTAGTAACTAGACAACGTTACCTACCGTGCCGAAAGCAGTTCAATTCCTCGATCGCCGCCGTCAAGGTCACCCATCAACTGCATTGCCTAGTACTACTACTACTACTACACCAGGATGAGCACATAATTGAGCCCGCTTTGTTCGTGCCTAGTACTTGAGTTAATATATCGTGCAATGCAATCGCACGGAGGGATTATCCTTTTACTCTGCATATATAACTTGTCTGAAGTCTAACTAAGCAAAATGTTTGACCAAATCCTTTCTTAAGAAATACAACAAGACAGATGTACGGCTTGAAAATTTACTGCATGATGCAGGTTATGATATTGTTTCTAATCCTGGATCTTAAATTTCAGAAAATCCAAAAGTGAGCATAAATTCTTGAAACTGAGCATGGTCACGTGATATGGCACAAATATTACTTCGTAATTTTTTTTCTTCAATTTGAGACAAGTTGCTTATGACAAGTTGCACAAATGAAGAGCCAAGGTATTTTGGAACAAAGACCTGTCACGTTAAGGCGAACGCTTTCACTATTGAAACCGTGGGCGTTTACGTGCCGCCATGAGTCCTCGCTTCTCATCAGCAGGTGCTGTCCGAGCAAGCATGTGAGTCGATGGGAGGCGTGCGAGCAGACCGCTACGCCGTCTGTCAGGGAGGCGTGCGAGCAGACCGCTATGCAGACTCACCGGGAGGCAAGCCCTTTGAACAGGCTCCGGCGCCACAGTTTAAAATCAACCCTTCACTACCCGGTATCGCTACTATCTTCTCTCTTCCTCTCCGATTCTCCTGTTGTCTACCTCCAACTAGCCTGACCTAAACGTACGCCATGCCGCATCACGATGGTCTGCCCTTAGTGTTCCAGCTTCGAGGAAGACACCCAGCCGAGTCTCAAGAACATAAGGCACTTTGGGACGAGCTTGAACTGGCCTTGCGGGAAGACGACGCTACCGTCCCTCGCCTCCTGCTCGCTCCCGTCTCCCGAAAAGCGCCAAAGACACCATCCCTGCGGCATTAATGGGCTGGGAGCCGCACATTGTCGCCGAGCTTGATCCCACGGGGTTCCACGAGGTCCCCGCCAACTTTCACATGCCCGTGCACCTGCGGCGCAGATGCGCCACAGTAATCGACGCCAAAGACGCCTGCCGGGTGCCCATGCACCTGCCAAGCGCATGCGCACAAGATGCATCGACGCGGCGCGCTGCCGGGTGCTCGTGCACATGAATGTCTCTGCTGCTCCGTTGACAGCGCATGTCCCTGCGCGGGTGCCAATACCCCCCTCAGCGGCATGTATGGCCGCCGTCGACCGCTTCCTTGCACAAACGCCAGTCGCCTCCTCCCGCCAGTTGACTCGCTCCAAAGTCCAGAACATTTTGGCCTTCCTTGAAGCTAGGCCAACGTCCAGGAGTACGCCAACAACAGCGCAAGACGCCGCCATCGCCATCGGTCAGTGGCCTGACGACACACAGAGCACAACAGAGGAGCCGCTTCCCACCGCGAGACGCCCCCGCCGCCGCCGCGTAATCTAAATTTGCCATGAAAAACGTTCGGATTGCCATGCTTAAAATCCGAACGTTTATCATTTCCGTTTATTTTATATCGATCATCATATAATTTAAAGTCGGAGTAAGACTGAACAAAATCTATGGTTTGATCGATTGAATGTTCTGCTAGAGCCGTATCAAATTAAATATAAAACATCGTCAAGCCACATGTATTCCTTGTCATCCAACGACCTAGACTGCTTCAATGTTGAGCGCTCAACATGTTTAGCGTGCAGTTAATTTCATGCCAAAAATAGTGCTAATCACATAATAACACGCAAATAATATCCTAGTACTTAATATCTGCATGCACTTAATATACTTCCAAATTAACGTGCATTGCACGTACACACTAACTAGTGCTGTTAGTACGTGAAACTGGTGCCATGACTTGTGAACGCGTCCAGATA
The DNA here is from genome assembly GCA_021605145.1 of Aegilops bicornis. Lineage (NCBI taxonomy): Eukaryota > Viridiplantae > Streptophyta > Magnoliopsida > Poales > Poaceae > Aegilops > Aegilops bicornis. The sequence continues at coordinate 688,051,543 of CM038673.1, read as the reverse complement.
TGGTCAACGGCAACATCGCCCGCGAGTTCTTCGTGTTTGTCCGTGCGTCTAAACGCAAAAGGGGAGGAGAGAGAGAGAGAGCACACATGGAACCCACCTGTAAGTGAAGGCGAATAGTACTAAAAATAATATTACATGTTATCCATTAATTAGGTTGTGGTAATATAAAACATTATGTGAACAAAGCGGGGTACAACAAACATTGTTGTTATACGTATGTTGCCTATTGACATGCGGCTTGATGGCCCGGTCGCATGTTCGATCCTCGTCCTTTATTTTTTAATTTGTATATGGGTCCAAATTTGTTTCATGACATGTGGGCCCCTCGGTGTGTAGTTTGTAGCACTTTAATTTGTGTGTCGAAATTAGTTCCATTCCAAGTGGACTATTGGTGTGCAGTTTTGTAGCTTATTTATAATAATTAAAGAGAACAACATAGTTTTTTCAATGATACCATGGTGCGACGTTGAAGGCGAGAAAGGACGTGCGAGAAAGCAATGACCGAGCCAGAGGGAAATCAACTAGGGGAGTTGCATGGGTTGCAATGGTGTTTGGAGTAGTTGTGGGCCGAATGCTACAAAAATATAATCTAAACCGACCGGAATAGATGCCTACACAAATTAATCCAAGGTTGGAGTGCCCCTCGCAATGTAAATAGCTCCGGCTTATGAGGGATGGAGAGGTAGTAGCTTCAATGCATGGAAGATACGGTGTGAGAAAGCGAGGTCAATCGAGAGACATATAGATAGAGAGACAAAGTGAGTGTGGTCCGACATTCATTGAACAAATATATATGCTCTGGAGAGATATTGTCCGATTGAGCTTTTGGCAAGGGTGAGGGTTGTAAGATAGAGCTTGAGAGATGATCCAGTCATAGACGTGTAGGTATATTTTGTCCATGGGAGGAAGCAACGTCAACCGATCACATAGGGTCGCCGTGCGATCGAAAGAGTGAGACGGGTTAGAGAGAGTGACCTAGATAGACAATGTGTGTGAGAGAGTATACAATGTGAATAGGTCGAATTGGGCTCAAACATGGTGATATATCGTTTTTGTCCGAGAAAAAGAGAGGTCAATCGAGACATACAAAGAGAGAGAGAGAGAGAGGGAGAGAGAGATTGAGTGAGTGTGGCCCACCATGAGGTCGAAAGAGTGGCGACGACTTGGATGGACTGACCTAGATAGACAATCTACGTGAGAGAGTATAGAGTGTGTCGATCGAGGCCCGAACAGGGAGATATATCATTTGTGTGTGAAAGAAAACGAGGTTAAACGAGACTCAGATAAAGAGAGCGAGATTGAGCGAGTGTGGACCGCCGTGCGGAAGAAAGAGTGAGACAGTCTCGAGGGAGTGACCTAGATATACAACGTGCATGCATGCACACGAGAGGTTGGGGGGGGGGGGGGCTAGGTAGGCAATGCATGTATTTAGCACCGGAGGGTGAGAGGGAGAGGGGGGAGAGAGAGAGCTCGGCATGGGGTGCAATGGCGGGTGTGTGAGGTAAATACATTTGGTAACAGAGTGGAAAAAGGGGTTGTGTAGTTGAGAGACTTAGAGATCGAAACATGGAGAGAAAGAATGAACATGTGTTGGAAACCGATAGCTTCCTAAGGTGGGTAGGAGAGCAAGACTGACCGATACAGGAAGTATGTAGCGTTTGTGCGAGGGGGGGGGGGTGAGGGAGTCCTGGATTAGGGGGTGTCTAGATAGCCGGACTACCATCATCAGCCGAACTATCATTGGCCGGACTATCATCATCGACTGGACTCCAAGACTATGAAGATACAAGATTGAAGACTTCTCCCGGTGTCCGGATGGGACTTTCCTTGGCGTGGAAGGCAAGCTTGGCGATACGGATATGTAGATCTCCTACCATTGTAACCGACTCTATGTAACCCTAGCCCTCTCCGGTGTCTATATAAACCGGATGGCTCTAGTCCATAGGACAGAACAACAACCCTTACAATCATACCATAGGCTAGCTTCTAGGGTTTAGCCTCCTTGATCTCGTGGTAGATCCACTCTTGTAAACATCCACAATATCAATATCAATCAAGCAGGGGCGTAGGGTTTTACCTCCATCAAGAGGGCCCGAACACAGGGTAAAACATCGTGTCCCTTGTCTCCTGTTACCATCCGCCTAGACGCACAGTTCGGGACCCCCTACCCGAGATCCGCCGGTTTTGACACCGACATTGGTGCTTCCATTGAGAGTTCCTCTGTGTCGTCACCGATAGGCGTGATGACCTCTTCAATCGATAATGACGCAGTCCTGGGCGAGACTTTTCTCCCCAGACGGATCTTCAGATTCGGCGGCCAGACCGCGGGCCAACTCACTTGGCCATCTGGAGCAGATCGAAGTTACGCCCCTGGCCGCCGTCAGGTTTGAAGCCTAAACTTCACGGCCGATATCCGCGGACTTGATCTTCGATGGATCTGAGCCATACCGAAAGCGTGCTGGCTGTCACGATGGGCATGACCTAACTCTCCGCCACGGACAGCCCCTTGGAGGTCAAGATCAATCCGCCTCGACCCATAGTCCGGAGCCGATCGCTCGGATCGAGGACGGATGGCTGGACACCGCCGAGCTGCAACTTCTACGGCGATGGAGCCGAACACTTACCTTGTCCCGCATAAAGCTCATGACTCGAGGTGCCGGACTCTCTGCCGGACTCAACCTCCTGCGCCCGCTACCGATCGAATCCGATTACGCCGATCATGGAATTCACCGCTGCGGACATCTTTTCGGCACTTCGCCCTTCGGGCGATATCATAAATTCATCAAGCATCTCTCGCTATCCGGAGAGCCTCGGCCGAATTCACGGCCAGGACGGTTGGGACGCGGACGACGAAGAAATTCAGAGCCCACCCACCACCCACTTTCAGAGCGGCCGACGATTTAACCGACGATTTCGACTACGACCAAGACATCGACGGTATGGACGACGATGCCGGAGACTACCAAAAACCAGTGCCTACAGGACACTGGAAGACCACCTCGTCATACGAAATATACATGGTGGACACCCCAAAGGGAAGCGATAACGAGGAACAACGGGACGCGGCAGAGGATAATCCCGCCGATAAACAACCAAAACGGCGACGTAGACGCCGCCTAAGTCCCGCCTCGATCAAAGCAGCCTTCCTAACGACTCCAGCGATAGAGCAGGGGCAAACCAGCGGACGACGAACAGGACGAGCCGGATAATCAACCCCTTCACGGAGCAATCAACAATCCGGACACAACACCGGAGCATAAGAACATACACAAAAGTCTCGTCGCCACTGCAAGAATTTGAAGAAGGAGAAACGGAAGCTCAAAACAGCAGAAGACACACTCAGAATGAAGTGGAGCAGAGTATTCAAGACTACAGACAAATATGGCAATGGCCATCAAACGAAGAGCTACCCGAAGCGCAAGTTGCTGCCAGAATTTGACGAGGAAGCCATAGAGCCTTCACAGTCAAAAAATAAAGAGGCCACTGGCGGATAGACGGCCGATGATGTGCCAAAAGCGACAAGCGGGCCGCGCACAAGCTTCTAATTATAATCACAGGAAAACGGACGGCCCAACTAGGGTCCATCTATGGGCCAAAAAAGAGGGCCCTGTGAAGTAACACAACACAACAAGTGTTCAAGACAGCGGCACACCCAAATACAGGGCGCCAAGACACCCGCTTATGTTTTACCGATGAGGTGCTGGATCATGAATTTCCAGCAGGTTCAAACCCATGAACATAGAGGCATACGACGCACAACAGACCCGGAGTCCGGATAGAAGATTACATACTACACATACACATGGCTAGAGGAGATGATCTCCACGCCATAAAATACCTACCCCTCAAGCTCAAAGGGCCAGCGCATCGCTCAAAGGCCTTCCGTAAAACATTGTTGGAAGTTGGGAAGAGCTTGAGGACGCGTTAGAGCAAATTTTCAAGGGACTTATGTCCACCCTCCGGATGCGAGACGATCTGAGTCATATAACCCAACAGCCCGGAGAGTCGCCGCAAGAATTCGGAACAGGTTCCTTACCAAAAAGAACCAAATAGTCGATTGTCCGGGACGCTGAAGCCTTAGCAGCTTTTAAACACAACGTCCGAGACGAATGGCTCGCTGAACACCTCGCCAAGAGAAGCCAAGAACAATGGCCGCGCTAACAAGCCTCATGACGCGCTTTATGTTAGGAGAAGACGGTAGCTAGCAAGATGCGATCAAATGACCCGAGTACATCCGAGATCAGAGATGGAAACGGAAAGTCACGGCGCAAGAAAGATCAGCGCCGGAATAAAGAAAAAAGCCCAAAGGGCACGGCGGTCAACGCCGGATTCAAAAGCTCGCGGCCAAACAATAAAACACGGCCTCTTAAGGACAACAGAGACGAGCTTAAACAAAATTTTAGATCGGATATGTCAAATCCACAGCACCCCCGGAAGGCCTGCAAATCATACCAACCAAAATTGTTGGGTTTTTAAACAGTCCGGCAGACTCAACGCCGGACACAAGGGGCCCGATGCGCCAAGCGAGGACGATGACGAACCCCACCAGCAGAAAGCACCTAAGTCAAAAGACTTTCCCACAAGAAGTCAAAATAGTAAACTCGCTTCATGTGATAGTACGGAAAACCAACACGGCACTCGCTAAGACAAGTGTCGCATGGTCCACCCCAGTGGAACACCGAGATTGGATGTCAAAACCAATCACTTTCGACCATCTGGATTAGTCCAGAAGTATCCGAAACGCAGGATAGACTGCCCTTATATTGGATTACATAATAGATGGACTGCAATTCACGCACGGCGGCGGTGACTTAAACCTGCTAGATCCGGACACAATCCGCAAGTGGGATAGACCATACTGCAATTCGGCATAGCCGCACTTCCTTCAAAGGAGTGGTGCCAGGCCCTTACGCCAGGTGCACAGTTTCATTGTTACTAGAAGTTGTGTTCGGGTCACCTGACAACTTCCGACGAGAAAAGCTAACCTTTCATGTCGCCCCATTTAAAAGTAGCTATCAAGCATCACTAGGACGGGAAGCTTTAAATGCGCTTCAATGCAATACCACATTACGCGTCTCTTACGCTTAAAATGCCCGTCCCACGTGGCATCATTTCATTAAAAGGTCGCCGAGACCCCGGACACGGCCGAATGAGTCCTAATAAATAAGCTAGGGTTACCTAGCCGCACACCCCTTCACAAGGGTTTATGCATATAAGCCATAATGAGCTAGCATAGGCTCAGCTTTATTAATCTATATTTCAATTTTTTATGCACTGTCTCGCACGATTTCTTTTCCAACCAAGTTCCTCTCTTTTTACAGATGAACAACATGCACACCCGTCCATGATACGGCACAACGGAGACACAGGCGCAGACGCGAGGGACCCGCTGTAAAGGACTCTTTTCGAGACTAAGACCCTACGTAAACCTTTCTTACTGTCTCTTGTTGCTATAATCCCTGGTTTATCATTATAACCAGAGTGGAGATCGGCGTTTTGGCATCGGCCGCGCTGTAAGAACCTGCCTGCACTGGACACAAGGGGCTTAGGGCTTTGTTTTGCTGCTATTATAAAGACCGAACACCTTCGGGAGTGTTCGCGTCTCAAGTTAGGCCTTATATGCATCAGCTCCGAATCATGTCTTTGGTCAAATGTTGGGTTTGCCCGCCCTGTGTTTTGCTGCTTTACGCTCCATATCATCGGCTAACGCGGCTCCAGGAGAACTACTCCGATTGTGCCCAGTTGGCCGGGCGAGCACCTCGAGAGAAAGCCGAAAACCGATGTCATGATACAGCGAGAGACCGGTCAACCACTCGATCGACCATGGGAATGTTTAGGATTCCTCCGCTTTGACGAAGGGCCGTTTCCCGGCCAGGCACAAACGCGCCCCAAATTCGGAGAGCGCGGTGCCCCCAGGGGCTATGTCGTAGCCCCACCCTCGAACTCCATTGCTAAGTGAAAGTGATAAAGCATTATAGTCCGGTTGCCTCGTTTGCTACGCTACCACCTCCTTTACAGGACCGAGACGTCGGATTAAGTGTGAAAACGCACTATTTTTTGCGTAACACCCCGCACCTTCTTCGTGGGGGTCAATTTGATTTAACGCCATCTTTCAGGTTATACACACGTATACATGAACGGCCGCATAGGAGATATTCTATTACTTGAACGCACAAGTATAAAAGGCTTTTACATCATAACTATCGTTTTACATCATATAAATGTTCATTCGAACGTAACATTTTTTTAGCACTGCGACTCTATTACACGAGCACCACGCAGCACTTCGCCAAAATAGTGCTCGGCGGGTAACCGTTATCATCTCGAACTCCGGGTCGCAACAGCGGTGGCATCCATCTCCGTCCAATGTGTCTTCACACGGCGAAGCGCCATCCGCAAGACCTCTATGCAGCCGACCGCTTATCGCTTTGATATGCGGCACCGCCCCAAGAAATTGCTGCAATAAGCCAAAGTAACTCTTCGGTTGGGGCCTATCCGCCGGATATGGGTCACTATATCCGTCATAGCAAGCCCGACAACCTATTTAGCTCAGCCCACTCGGCCAAACAGTCGGTCGGTGAAGTGAATGCTCCGGACTATGGAATTGAGACCAAAACAGCTCTTCCGTCTTGTGGTCCTTCCGCTTCGAAAATGCACAACGGCATCCGCCAGACTTGTCGCTAAGTTCATATAAGGGTCCTCTGGACCCCACAGCTTGGCCTAGCTGAGCTATTTTGGATCCGTAGAACCTTGGCAGCAAAAAAAGGCTTGCCGGCTACAATATCTCCGCCCGGCGCAGCTCTTCCTTTATAGCTCTGCATTGCAGAGCGGGCATCCTTGGCTTCGGCGGTGGCCTTCCGCAGGTCTTCTTGCCCGCTTAGGCGCTCCTTCCCAAGAGCCTCATTGCGGTCGGTAGCATCTTTTAACTTCATGGCCATTTCGCCATCTCTTCCCTACTCGCAAGCAGCGACCCTTTCGCCGCTAACTCCTCGGCTGCCCTCGAGGCCGCCGCATTACTCCTCGCCTGCTCCTTGGCTTGAGCAAGTTTGGCCCGAAGGCTCTCCACAAGCAATGCACTATCTGCATTTCACGCACATGTTGTAAGGAGCTGGCTTCGCTCCTTACTAAGTGACCGCGATAACACTTACCTTGGCGCCTCATCAAGTCGCTTTGTTGACCAGCGTGATGTCCGCATCCGCAACATCGAGTTGCCGCTTTAGTTCAGCAACTCCATCATCCGGCTGGCCCCGGACGACCCGCCACCGCATCGGCACGACGGGAATTTAAACCTGCGATTTTGATCCTCGACGCATTTGTCAATTTCGACAACCTACCGAGTCTCGGGGCTACTATCTATACAGGCGCATTCTATATGCAAAACTGTTAAAAGGTGTGTCATTTTACGTACCTCAAACCCCGCCAAAGAAACTCCTCGACCAAGATCAGGTAACCGCCTTCGGGCGATTTAAATCCTTTCAATCACCATGCTCATCAATGCGTGATGATCTTACGAGATAGACGCCTTCTCAAGCAGATCCTTCACCCGTACACCCGTTGGCGCGAACTATCCGCTTTGCCAAACCCGGGGCTCCCTCCGTGATTTGACACTTCAGGCTCGTCCACCCTATCCGACGCGCGCCCGGACGGAGGCGTCTCACTCTATCATCTCCGGACGAAGGTCCCCTCAAGACGAGCTCATTTGCGAAGGACGGAGATCCGAACTACAAGGTAAAAACTTTAGTTATCCTCAGAAGCACAAATAGGGATGTCCCTTATTATAAAACTCCTTTCTTTCTACTTACGGCTCGTTTGGAGGGCTGACTCTTTAAAGGAGATTGTGCGGCCGGGGCCTCCCCGGACGCAAGACCCTCTGGCGAAGATTTCTTCCCCCGTTTAGGGGCTTTTGCCCCCGGGTCCTCGGAGGCAGTCCTCTTCTCCCCTTGGAGGGAGGGATTCTCGATCCCCTCTTTCAAGAGCCTCCTTAGGCGAGGCAAGAGCTTTCCGCTTCCCCTTCGCCTTCCTCTCAAGGCGCAACCTCAAGCATCCAGACCAAAGACGGGATCCGCGCGGTCTCGGGGAGGGGGGCCGGACACCATATCAATTTTTCTTCCGCTATCAACTCCTGTGTAGAAGGAAGTTGGTCATAAGGCGAATCATCGAAAGGCAAACAAACGGTATGTCCGGACTCGAAACTACTTACTTGAGTATCCGGGCGATTGCAGCTTAGGCCAGCATCCTCGGTCAATTCCGGACGCACCTCTTGCGACCCGAAGAATAATTTGTACATCTCCAGGGGTGTCATACCCATGAAGTGTTGAAGAATCCGTGGGCCCTCCGGATTAAACTCCCATAGCCGGAGAGGGCGGCGTTTGCAGGGCGGGAGGTGCCTAATCAGCATAACCTGCATCACCACCACCATATCGACCTCCCTCGTTTGGAGATCTATAATCTGCCCCGCAAAGAGGGGCACGCCCTTTGATGGCCCCGCTTGAGCCCTTGGTTGACCCACGACATCAACCGTCGTGGAGGTCCCGAAGCGGAATAAGGGCGGCGACTTTTGTCTGCGGCCCTCGAACGGTAATATAGAACCGCTTGTTGCCAAGGGCCGAGCTCCTCTTGGAAGGAGCTGGGCCACGGGCATCGCCCTCTTACTTATGGCCACCCGCCACACTCCGCTTGACGCCCCGATCATCTTGGCGCCACATTGAAGGTCTTCACCACAGGCCGATGTGAGGGGTGACGGAGGAAGGCTTCGCAGACGACAATAAATGCGGAAATATGGAGGATGGACTCCGGAGCCAAATCGTGGAATTCCAACCCATAGTAAAACATGAGCCCTCTCACAAAAGGATCCATCGGGAAGCCTAAACCCCGACGGAGGTGGGATACAAAAACGACATACTCGCCGGGCTCGGGATGGCCTGCCCTTGGCAGCAACCTGTGCGAAATCTCATAAGTTGTACTTGGCCTGCCGCAGCTTTAGCACGTCCTCCTCCGTGACGGAGGAGGGCATCCACCGGCCCTGGAGGTCGGAACCGGACATTGTTGGAAGTCCGAAGCGCTCGAATCTGGAGCTCTAGGTGCTGGAACTTGGAGCGGGGAGAGGATTCGATGGAGGATTGAAGAAAAGAAACGAGCCTTGGTCCCGTTATAAAGAGGGAGAATACCAAGAGTCGTCTTCGTGACCGTTTGCGACTCGCCTTCGATAGAGGGGGCGTGGCGAACGAAGCGCAGTTGGGTTACCCACGTCCGTATTAATGAGAATCCCGGATTAAGGGAAACACGATCTACGCTTCGGCTGTGACGTGCCAAGGAAACCGCTTCGCTAAATGCGCTGAGGTGGTAAAGTAAAAGACAATTCAAGTAATGGCTTGGTAGTGGTGTGACGTCATGCCACAAAAAACGTCAGCAGATCGAACTTGTGTATATATTATTCTCTCTATGGTGGAATGTGGAATTTATTTTGCAGAGCCGGACACTATCCTGGTGTTCACAATCTTCTATCATTCGGAGGAGGAACCCGCCTTGCAATGCCAAGCAATATACGAGCCGGACTTATCGTCATTGAAGCTTTGGCTCGTGGGCTACCGAGGAGTCCCGGATTAGGGGTGTCTAGATAGCGGACTACCATCATCACCGAACTATCATTGGCGGACTATCATCATCGACTGCAGACTCCAAGACTATGAAGATACAAGATTGAAGACTTCTCCCGTGTCCGGATGGGACTTTCCTTGGCGTGGAAGGCAAGCTTGGCGATACGGATATGTAGATCTCCTACCATTGTAACCGACTCTATGTAACCCTAGCCCTCTCCTGTCTATATAAACCGGATGGCTCTAGTCCGTAGGACACAACAACAACCCTTACAATCATACCATAGGCTAGCTTCTAGGGTTTAGCCTCCTTGATCTCGTGGTAGATCCACTCTTGTAAACATCCACAATATCAATATCAATCAAGCAGGACGTAGGGTTTTACCTCCATCAAGAGGGCCCGAACCTGGGTAAAACATCGTGTCCCTTGTCTCCTGTTACCATCCGCCTAGACGCACAGTTCGGGACCCCCTACCCGAGATCCGCCGGTTTTGACACCGACAGGGGGGCTAAAAAAACATTTGAATGTACATCGTACGAGACTTAATATCGATGTTTCAATTCGGTGTACATTGTAAGATTTGAACCGAGGACCATGCATACGGGTAATTATTTCGAATTTGTGTCATACTAAGTTTCGAGAAGTTGACATTGACTCAATTTGTTGTGCTTTTTTGTAGGTCATATGTTTGAATCCATCCAAAAGTTTTCTCACTACCATGATGTTCATCATATACATATGAATTTATATTAAAAAAGTAGCATGGATACAGAAATGCGAAATCCACGTTAGAATTGGAGATCGCTTCGTGACACACACTCTAATTCAAATAACTACTTATGTGACACACACTCTAATCCACGTTAGCGTGGATACCGTTTCGATTTTTTTTCAAATAACTCCTCATTAATTAATTTATAGTACTCCCTCTGTTCACTTTTATAAGACCTTGAAGACATTTCAGACAATGTGCAAAACAGTTCATTTTAAGTTGTCTAAAACGACTTACAAAAGTGAACGGAGGGAGTATCTCGTTTCGAATGACTAATTATTGAAAGGAAAACACGGGCATGGTAATACATACAGATTCATTTGGAAATGAAAGAAGATTCGTTTGCACTCTCAAATGTAGGCGCACCAGGCAGATCAAGGTCATGTTGGGGTGGACGCTGCTTTGGTGCCTTAAAGGCACCTGCCTTTGGTTCACTGACATGTGGGCCAGCCACCTGTTGGGCCCACATGTCATGGACACAAAGGCAGGTGCCTTAAGGCACCAAGCATAGTCTGCTTGGGTGGTCGCGTGTGTCGGACGGGACGCCAGAGCACCCAGCCACCCCCCCCCGTCCCTCCCTCCCCAACTCCCCCCACCCCCACCCCCACCCCCCAAAAAAAGGACGACGACAAAATAAGTTTGTGCTTCCACGTTTCGGATTGAAATATCTGGCGGCCCCAATTCCAACCCTCCAAAATCTCTCTTCTCCACCGTCCCCTCCCGCGCCCAGATTGCTCAAATCCCTAATTCGCTGCCAACCCAAGCAAAGTTCGAATCGCCCCTCGTCTCGTCTCTTTCCCCACCTCTGTGCCGGACAAAGACGACGGTCGCGCTTCACCACCGCACCGGAGCTACCTCATCTACGCCCTCGTCCACCGCACCGGGTGGTCCACCGACAACGTCGGCCACCGCAACCGACATGCCTCATCGACACCGAAGTTCCACCGCATCAGTGCACTTCACCGACGCTGTCTCCCAGCTCACCGGGCTACTTCACCGAGCACATCATCGCACTCCGCTTCGAGGCCGTTGGGGCTTCACCAACGGTCTCGCCCACTGATCAGAAGCGCCTCATTGCCACTCAAGATCCGTGATCTGCGGCGCTGCCAGCCAACGCCAACAAGATCACCCTCAACGGCTCTGAAGTGACCCGCACTCTAGCTAGGCGAGCATGCCCAAACGCCGGCCCGAACTAGGTATCCACACAACACTCCCTTGTGCACTCTTACGACGATGTTTGGATATCCTTTCACTGCTCTCTTAGCTTACACGCCTATGCAACTCTGACTTTAACTCTTATTTCTTCTGGAGATATCATCTGAAACAAGCAAATCTATTTTTTAGCGAAGCATGACTGGGCGCCACGGGATCCGGTACACATCCCGCACACCAGTATAACCTTGTAAGTATCTGTCCTCCGGTACAACATCAAGGTCGATTCCTCTTGTTTGATCAACCATTCACCGTGTCAAAAATGCAGAGGGGGATGAAAGGAGCACAAGGCCTGCACATCCAAGCAAGTGGTATCATGGACTTGTACATGGAACATCCCAAGCGCAAGCAGAGCTGCAGTGAGCCTGTACAACGAGCTAGCGTAAGTCCCTGCATTTCATTTAATTCATACTGGCATTCGTGTATGATTTGTGTGCAGCGGCGGATCCAGGAATTCAAGTTACCAGGGGCGAACATTTAACTTCAAAAATATGAAGGCACTTGCACTCCGGAAATCAACATAACTTGAGAAATGTGAAGCTACATGCACTTTGAAAACCAGCTAATGATCGAAAGTAGTTCAGATTATAAACACTAAATGATGCAAGCACCAAAAAACACAAAATGCAACATGGTGTACAAGGACTACAAACATGCTCTGTACCTGCTTGAATTATTCGTTCTCTGGCTGAAAATATCGAAGTGTAATTGCACCTATAACCAGTGCGCAAAGTGCATATCAATATATCTATCCTGCACAAGTATACCACTAGTTTCAAACAAAAGATTAGAAAAGTATTTATGCTATGTTGTCATGATACGGGGACTTTCTGGTAGATGGCCTCGATGTTTCCTCAAGCTATGAAAATGCACTATAATTTGCTTGTCATCAATGCCTGCAAATCTCTGTCTCTCTTAGTAGATCATCTTTAGACACTAAATCCTTTAATGAGCTTGCAAAATGCTTGCACTAGATCCCTTATTAGACACTATATGTTCATCACCAGGAGCATGTAAAATGTTTGCATCAAATCCTTCATTAGCAGTCTGTTCATTAGACACTTCAGGCTCACGAATAACATGAGCTTGTATGTTTGCACCGGAAACTTGATTAGATACATCAGATTCAAATACTTTAGTATTGATTGGGGGAGTTATAAAATAAGTAGAAATTGGTTTCATTTTCTCATAGATTCCCTACATACAAGCAGTTTTACAACACCGACAGTTTAACTATTGGCCAGAAATTGAAGAGTTGAATTAGATATAATCAGGGATGTGATGTACCTGCTCGTTGCGCATGCTACTCTTGCAAGTCAGGATCGTCTGCTTGCGCAAGCTCGATGCCATGCCCGTGCTGCCGCCGCTGCCTCCCACGCAGGCTACACCCAGGGTTGGATCTTCATCTTCTTGCCCTTCTGTTCGCTTGAAGCCCGGTGACCGCTCTCCAACGAGGGCGCTAGGAAGTGTTGTGTCGGTCTTTCCAGCGGCGGCTAGGTTAGGAGCGAACCAGACTGGAGGCTGGAGCGAATGAATTGGGATTTTTCCTGCTGTCGATCGATATGGGAGGCACTCGTTTGGTCATGAGCCTGCTATAGGGCCTGCCTTGCACTTATGTTATTGGCCCATCCAAATTGAAACATTTTTCTTCATTTTTTACATTGCCTGCTCGTGCGTTGGGACGAACAAAACTAGCGTGGGCCAACCTGGACGACATAAACTAGGTGCGCACTTTCCATCCACGTGAGGCGGCCGCCCATACCAGCCCCTATGGTGGCGTCGCCCCTTTTTGCATGTATGACTGGATAGTGAAAAATATTCCAGTGGCGCTTTTGATTTACCCACAGAATGGTTGAATTGCTTGTTTCTATGAACTGAGTTTGCCAATAATGTGAAGGATGCCAGTTTTTTCATCCTATTGTAGATTGCTTAGATCTCGATATGCCAAAAGTAATCACATGAAATATACAGTAAAAGCCAGCTTGATGTGTGTGGCTACAACTAGCCTGACTACATGTCCTCAAAAAACATATCAAGGACGCACCATCTTACCAGATTAACCATTCGACTTACCAATGCAGTGTGGGAAGAAAGAAGTATTGGGACTGCGTATGCAAGCAATTGATGCCATGGACTGCTCCGTACAACCTTGTAAGCGAAAAAGAAGTTGCAGTGTGCCTGTACAAAGAACTAGCGTAAGTTCAGTTACCTGCTTCTCGGAATTTTATTTAGCCACTTATTGCAAAATTGTTCAATTACGTTGCTTGGCCTAATTTAGTTTGCTACTGACTACATAATGCCACAGCCTGTTAATCATATTGTAGACTGCGCCTATCAATGTGATTGATACTTACTGTTAAGAATTACCTGTTTGCCTTAACTTAAATATCTACATGTTTGTTTAACTCCTTTGCTACTGCAACAGCGGGTTACAATGATGTTAATAACTACTTTTCAGCATCCAATTGAAACTCTTTAATTCCTTGTTTGTTTAACTGGCTTGCTGTTATAACTCCCAGTTGAGATGTTTTTCTAACTTCAACTTTTCTGAATCCAACAGGAACTTTAATGGCAAAACAGGTTAGCCCAAGATCAAAGAGCGAGGTCCCCTTGGACGTTGCATCATCCCACGTGCCAGGCACCGCCCAATCATGCATTATGAATTGCCAACTGGCGATGCTCTAGAGGCTAAACTAGTGGTAGAAAGAGATTACATACGCACTTAGATATGAAGTTGACATGTTGAGGAAGCAAACAGCACAATCACAAGCAGTACTCAAGACAACCATTAAATATTTTTGTGGATTTCCAAATGAAGCAAGCTGAGACTGACCAGATTGTTAAGGTCCTGAAGGGAAAAAAGGAAATTAAATTCCTACTTGGTAAATCATAGGTGAAATGTTCTTTCCATCGTTGAATAACCTTTGTGTTGTCAGTTCATGTAATCAATCAAACCATTTGTTTTAGAGATCATGTAATGATTTTTTTTGTTTTTTTTTGTAATTTTATTTGAGCACAAGTCTGTATTAATTGATAAGACTCGGAGAGATTTCATTTGGATTGCTGTGCCAGACCTACAAATATGCCAATCGGGTTGAATGTGCATTCAGCAATAGTAGTAGTATAGATGGACCATAAGTGCCACGCATCGGAAAGGGCCAAGATGTTGGCTAAAAAGAGGATGTTGTTGTAGCCAAAAAAAAGTACAGCGGCCTGGCTTATGTATGTTAGTTGATATTATTGATCCATATACTTTATAAGTGTTTATATGTCTGTTAGTTCTGCACATTCTTCGTTGATTGACTCGGTATTTGAATCTTGATACATCGCTTGTGTACATATCTATATGGGAGTACACATTATGCTGCGTGTGACATTTGAGTTGGACATGAAGTGTTCCAAATATTCGAATTCACCTTAAACTGGATTCTAGCTTCTGAATTTGAGTATCGGCATTTGTAAACCATATTCATATATGACAGTGGAATACATCTTTGTCGTCCTTTTGAACATATATAAAAACACATAGAATGATTTATAAAGATTCATATAGGAATACAAAATGGATTCGAATTTAGTTGCCAGGGTAAACGTGGATGATTATTGTCCCAAAATTTGAAAGAAGCGGCAAAATGTCCACTCCCACGTCGGCTGCCCGAAGCCAAGTGTTTGGGAGATGGAAATTACTATCTACCCATTACACAGACAATCCATCGGCCCGATTTCCACTGCTCTAAATAGGGGTAGGTTAGTAACTTCAATTGGACGTGACACGACCGCCTCTGAGCCAATTCCGACACGGTGGGTGGCAAACATGGGCGGCAAAACACATTTGATTCAAGCTCGTCCGAAAGACCTCTATTTCTCCCTCCATTCCCCATTCATACACGGTGGGCGGCAAAACAAACTCGACTCGGCCAAAATCGATGTAGGCAAATATTTTCAGTAAGGGCAGGTTTGGAACTTCAATCAGACGTGACACAACCGCCCTACATGTCAGCCCCGTTCATACACCGTGGGTGCCAACCATGGGCGCCAACCACCCTCTCCTCGCCCGAAATCGCTCTAGGCAAATATTGGCGAGATGCGAGATTACCGTCCTATCCCCAACCGACGAGACGTCCAAATTTTAAACGCGGTCTAAGTTCGTAACTTTCCCATATTTCAGACAGGCGCGTCCCAAAAACATTGTTCCCCGTACCTCTCCCTCCATTCTCCCATTCATACATTGTCCTCTCTAGAACACCCCATCCCCACACCAGCCTCCGTCCGCCACCCCATCCATCGCCGCCGTCCTCCACCACATCCATCGCCACCGTCCTCCACCATGCCGGAGCGCCTACCAAGACCGCGTCGTCCACTGCTAGAGATGGACGTTTCTCATCCATGTTGACGGACCAATAGCCTTACATTGCGTCCTCTCGCTTCATCGGCGCTGCCGTCCTCTTTGTCGGGGCCGCTCACACGACCTTCTCTTCCACCACAACGGGACTTATCCCCCGATGCACCCGTCTACCGTCGCATATCTGATTCAACGCCACCGACAGCCATGGCACCCCCGATGCCTACACGGCGCCGCAAGAGAGGTGGTACTTCATATCTCCTCAACTTTTTGATCTCAACCAAAAAATAGATCTTAACTTGGTTACTCTACTTTCTTTTCAGCTCTTAGAATTTAGTTCTTAGTTTGAAGCAAACAATGGATGCTAAATATCATTTCTCCGGTTTGCAGCTTCAAATCTGCCATGGCACATCCATAATACGGTTTAATTGATCATGCTTAGGGTTTAATGGATCATGTTGGTTCCGTGGTGGTTTCTTTAATAGAAATCGGAGGGAAACCCTCTTTGCTAAAAAAATATGCTTAGAGTTTCCCTTTATGATCACTATACGATCGTAATACGTGCTTCGTGTCATAATAACACCGCTTCCACCCATCAAGCTAAACAAGCTTAGTTGTTCAAATACTGAATCTGATATTATTAAAATAGAGTTGTTTAATTGGTCACTAAATGTTCCTAAATTAGTTTCGAAAATGCATGTTCACCGCCGGGTGTGTATCTCACAGAGGTGCCCACGGTGGGCCCACCACAGGATTTTGAGTCATCCCAGCCCCGATTCCCTCCTGTTCTCATCAAGGCTTCCGATCTCTACCGCCTCACTTTGCCTCGCCGGTGACTTCCCGTCCCCGGACAACATGACTCTAGGAGGAGATGACGGACTAACGGGAGGCCAGGAGCCGCTCGCCCAACAACATCACCGCTGCCCGGGTGCGCCGCCATGCCTACCTTCCCAGTCCATTCAGGGCTCAGGCGTGCAGCACCCACCAAGCCAACCCGATTTATCCTGAGATATGTCCTCAACACTCAGCAACCACTCCTCATCACCCGTTTTCTAATTGATTCATTACTCATTAGGCATGACTATCATTAGGGTTTGTTGTGTGCTCAGTGCTACCTACACTTAATGGTTCAGATGTATTTTGGTAATCTTTAGTACCTCTAAAGTTCACAAGGTTTTCAAAATTCCGGCCCTCGGAACAGACACTAGTCATTTTGGATTGTTGGTCGTAGTGACATTGACCCAGATTACTACTTCAAGCCAGGTTTGTTGACAATTTTACTTGTCTTTCTTACTCATTCGATATAATATCCAATTATTCACGTCAATTAGTTGCAAACATTAAGTGCTAGACAAACTTCTTCATTTAGATTTTGGACGGTCCCTTACTGTAGTTACAATTCTGCATACTTGTCCTACTAAGCTCACAAGTAAATGATTGATTCACTACATCTATGTTTGCCTTGTCATATTTGTTGTCAATATTCTTTTAGGGTGGACCACCCTGTTTCTAAATACTGGAACCATAGACATGAGTGAATAGTATTTCTCTATGTGATCTCTTCCATCATGTGTGGGCAACGAACACTGCATTATATATAAAGAAAGTGTCATTTCCATCTTTTACATAGGTTTCGATCTTTTACATGGAATACAATCTGCCTACTTGCTTTGTGTCGCACTACCAACACTCCACCCTTGAAGCTAAACATTATGCCACTCATAATTGCTTAGTTTATTTGTTCAAATATGAATTTCATATGATTCTAATGTTCCTACTTCAGTTTTGAAATGTGTGCCTCGTTATAGAGACATAAGGGGTTTGTATTTCGTGTGTGGTCCTGCTCAAAGACGGTTGTGGGGTGAACTTTGCATATGCAGGGGTTTATAGGGAGACACTCTTCGAGTTGAATCTGCAATGCATTCCATAGATAATCTGACTACTTTTTATGTTTTCATGAATCTCAGATTCTGAACAGCATCATAATGATTATGAGCTTGCGTGCATGAAAGGAATAAAGCAACAATGCCATGGCTGTCAAACTTGGCATTAAGGGACTGAAATCAAGTCTGGATGCAATGCAATGCAAACGCTCTCCACCTACAGATTCATGCTCAGAATATGATCCTAGCAGTGATTCTGAGCTAGAGGGAGACCTAAGTCAATGTAGCTCCCTAGTGGAGGAGCCGAGGAAGATGCCCTATCTTATTCACACATCAAGGTACTTGCTCTAACTTTCCAAGGTTACATTGCTCGCACATATCTTGCAACCGATGCTTTGCATTGCTTCTACTTTTGTTGAACTGCGATTAGCTTAGTTTACACATCGTGTATGTGAATACGCCCTGCCTATCCATTTTCAAAGACATATTCCATCTGTCATCATACCATATTTATCCATACAAATGTTGTTCTTGTGTATCAGACGTTCAAAAGGAAGAGGGAGATTGCTGATCGTGGAGGAGCACAAGCAAAGTATTTGGAAAAGGTAGTGGCACCTGATAAATCAAATAGCCCATTAGGAGTAGTCGCAATATCACCTGACACACAAAACACCCCAACTCTAGCAGACTCTAGCCCTACTACACCGGGTCATTTCGATGCCCCAACTCCATGAGACCCAAGCAGCAAACAATATGATTATGCCAGTTGACATAGCACCAGCTATACGATGCAAAACCCCCATTCCAGCAAAGAGTACACCAAATCCAGTTTCCAAATCCCTTTTCGAACCAGAGAGAGCCCCAATTGCGGCAAATAGGACCCCTGTTCCATTTCTTCCCAGTTTAGAAGACGAAGCTTATGTTGTTGTCGAACTTTGTGCATCTTTCCTTCATGGAAATATTATATCGCATACGTAACAATTTCCAGTCTTCCTCCATAACTTACGCTGTAAGTAATGTACTAATGTTATTCATGGTCATTACTGCATATGTTTCTGTGATGTAAGACACAAGATTTCATTCTTTTAAATAGGCGAGGAGCTAACTGGATTGTGATGACGAGCAAGGGTTGGTTGCGCTTTCAAGCACTCGTTGATGAAGTATTGTTCCTACCTGAGGCAAGCGCACTTCAATGGCAAGACTCTGAACGAAATTTCTGTAAAGTCTCTGGTGCTACATTTATCCGACGGTGACTGGAATAATCTTGTTACACATTGGTCTCTACTGCAGCAGAAGGTACTTTCTATGATATCACATCATAATTTGAACTACATTTCTGCATTTGCCTTAATGTCTCACTTGTACGAAAATCATTAGCGTAAGAACATTCGTTCTCTAGGGACCATGAGAATCTCGCAACTATACCGCATAATCGCATTGCTCTTGTGAGTACCTCTTGCCCTGTATGACCATACTTACTTTCATAGATGTTTGATTATGTAGCATCACTGCACATGTTAGCCTCGTAATCATCCATTTGGTGGACACTATAAGATCCGTATGGACTCTTACATAAATTTAGAATCAACCCAATGCTTTTGAAGAGGTTTAGCTCTGCAGTCCTCTTGTAAGGACTGAACGTGGTCTATCACTGTATTTACATTAACAGCCATTTCTCCCTCCGTCCCATAATATAAGAGCTGCTTTGTACAAGACACGGTTGTTCAAAACACTCTTGTATTATGGGAAGAGGGATTGGTTCATTTTGTAGCATTCTGCATCTTATCTCACTCGCCCACCATTTACTCAAAAAGACCAGATCTATATTTAATCTTACCAACAAGTAGAATACATGCACAATGCCGCGTAAGTGTAGCCCATTGCTCTTGTCAAGACATTTTGTCCTGTAACGCTTGTACTTCGAGGATTGGTAGTTGATTATGTAGCATCAATCTGCATCTTATCTTCATTATCCTCTATCCCTTCCAAAGATTATCATATCTATAATTACTCTCTACAAAATGTAGAGTATGTGCAATGCTTATGAAGAAGATTATGTGCTGAAATTCTTGAGTTATCCTTCCCTTGACATGGAGAAGGGCATTATAAAGCCGGTGTTAACTGTTAATGTAAGTCAGTACTTCTAAAGCCTTTATCCTCAACTGATATTTAATTTGCACATACTCCCTATCGTTTACTGCTGTTTAGTTTGCTGTTTCTACCAAAATGCATGTTCGCAAGAACCGTAAGTTCTAAGTTTTACTTGTAAAACCAAATTACTTATTCATACCATGCACATTACTTAATACTCCCTATATGTATGCTTGTTTTTGTTGATCTATAATCCAGTGTGTGGTGAAGCAGCCCATGTTTGCACCTTGTCATCTCATGTTTTATCTTACTGATGTGGTTGATGATGTGAACAACATGCCATGCACATTATCCAAAATAGATACAATGATTTTCTTTGCCCTTCATCTATGCTTGTTATGTTGACATGGTAATCCAAAGAGTGTGGTGAAGCTCCCGCATTATGAACAATGCCAAATTATGCTATTGATATTTTGAACTTACTCTTTATTTTCTAATTTGAAATTGGATGGAATTGACAAAGACAGCTTATCATCTTTGTTTATACACGTGCAAAACCTGTTATCTCTCCGCTTTGTTTCAGGTGATATGCCCGATGGCATGCACAAGTCTCATTGAAGCCTATGAGACAAACCCAACATATATTGCAAAGCAAAGAAGGAAAAACATCTTGAAGATAGCGAGACAACCCCAAAGTCTTGTCTTGATGCGTGTTCAAGTTACTTGAGACTAACAATGACAAGGTCACAAAATTCGTTATCTGAATCAATTCGACTTCTTTAGTCCCAAGTTCTAGCAGAAAGGCATTCTGCAACTCAACTTTGACTTGAAGTCCTATCTCTAAGAAAGATTGCGGAGAACACCAATGAGAACCTCATCGCTAAACACTACACCTGGAAGCTATGACCGGCATGCTAGGCCGGTCTCACAGCCTTTCTTGCTCAAGACTTATGCAGTTAGCCTCATAAGGCTAACCTTTCTTGAACTGTCTTGGAAGTGGTCTCGGTTCAAGATTATTTTGTTACGCCCAATGGTGACCAGTTTTTGTAATCTGCTTCTTCGTTGCGCTTTATGATCACTGGTGGCGAACTTCGATGCCCAGTGGATGTAATATACCTTAAATCCTTTATTGTATAGTGTAGGTTTATTCTTAGTTAATATGCTGTAATTTCTTTATTGTATAGAGTAGGTTTGTTCTTAATTCCTACTAGTTATTCCCATCATTCGCTATCTGAAAAAAATCAGATGTAGTCGACCGGGCCGAAATATTCGACTCTAACAGGCCTGGTTTTTAGCGGGCCACAATTGGGCCGGCCTGCGTCTTTCTTGGGCCCGAATGATTGGGGCCTTCACACATTGTGCCAGGCCCATACTTACATCGGCCTATATTTTAGTTGGGCCTTTTGTCGACCCAGTGCTTAGTTTGGCCCAAGTAGTGTTGGGCCATTAATAGGCTCAATATTGTACTAGCCTGTTACGATCGAGATGAAACCACGGGCCTTTAGCAGGCCAAAATGCATGTTGGGCCTCAATTTTCACTAGTCGTCGACGGGCCTTCAGCAGGCCGAAATGTAGATCGGGCCTTTTTGGGCCCGGTTAGCTCACGGGCCGTTACCAGGCCAATACATATCTCGGGCCTTAGTTGGCCCACTGATATCATGGGCCTTTAAGAGGCCGAAAGCTTAGTACAGGCATCAACGGGCCGAATTACGCGACAGGCCTTTAATAGGCCCAAAGTCACGTTGGGCTTAACTGTTGCCACCTTTAGCACAGGCCGTTAGTGGGCCCGATGTCCCGTCAGACCATATATGGCCCATGGGCAGCACGGGCCATTCAGGCCGAAAGTCACACCGGGCTGAAATGGGCCCATGTCTACATCAGGCCTCTAACAGGACGAAACTCACTAGGCTGTAGTTGGGCCCAAATATTTGGCGAACAATTAACGGGCCAGACCTGGCTTCGGGCCGCAAATGGGCCCAAATAATGGGCGAACAATTAACGGGCCAGATCCGCTTCGTCGTAAATGGGCCCAAATATTGGGCGAACAATTAACGGGCCAGATCTGGCTTCGGGTCGTAAATGGGCCTTTATTAAGAAGGCTGTTATTGGGCTGGCCCACTAGTACCTGATTAAGTACTTCGAACGTTTGACTGGGCCGGCCTTTTTAACCTAT
The DNA here is from genome assembly GCA_021605145.1 of Aegilops bicornis. Classification (NCBI taxonomy): domain Eukaryota; kingdom Viridiplantae; phylum Streptophyta; class Magnoliopsida; order Poales; family Poaceae; genus Aegilops; species Aegilops bicornis. The sequence goes on along the minus strand of CM038673.1, from coordinate 688,029,473 downwards.
ATGGGCCTCTGTTGGGCCCAGCCACTTGTCGATGTATCATAGGCATGTATCCTCCAATGGACGGGCGACATCTGGCCCACTGACGAGCTGACAAGTGTTCCCTTCGGCCAATAAGAATTTTACACATGGAAATTTCCCATTGGTCGTGGTCAGCACGGGTTATCGGATCCAAAATCCGACCCGATAGCTTAACGGCGTTCCCTTACGGTGGATGCCACGTGTCGGTCACCCTTGACGAAAGCACTTCTGTGACGAGCGATTTATCGTCATGGAAGTGGACACTTCTATGATGATAATTTTGGTAATGTCATGGAACACTTGTACGACAAAGACGTATGACTATCTTGATTCTGTCATAAAATCGCCATGGATGTACATGCATGACAAAAAACGCGACCTACTGTGACAAACACGTATCATCATGGAAGTGTATTTTTTTTGTAGTGCCTCTTCCTTCCCGCGCGGGCCTGGTTGGGCTCGATGCGGGCAACCAAACAGCCCTTGGTCCTTTGTGCATGGCTCCATCTGTGTGGAAAGCCAATGAAAGCAAATATGGGCTACATTTCCGACCATGCACCGATAGGATGCTTCTTTTCATCTTTGGAATTTATTATCAAGGAAGAACTGAAAAAATTTATAACACTTCATATTTTTGTTGGATCAACTACTGAAACCAAAAGTCACATCCATTTTTTTGAAAAAACTAAGCTGCTAGAAGGGCAATCTTATGTCTTATGGAGGTAGGCTCGTATTAATAAATTAGGTGTTAACAAGTATGCCTATGTTCCTTTTATCTTTCTTTTAAGTGCATGTAGGGGTATGGAAAAGGTTAGATTTCTATTGATCCTGTTTCTTCTGGCAAAGTGGTGAGGTTAAGATGAAGTATAGATTAACCATGTGGGATATCATTTGCAGGCCCAAAGACCAAGGAGGTCTAGGGATTGAGAATTTGGAAATTAAAAACAAATGCCTACTTAGCAAATGGCTTTACAGGCTATCTACCAAGTTTGAGGGTATGTGGGCACAACTCCTTCGTAAAAAATATCTCTAGACTAAATCCCTGGCCTAGGTCACCGTAAGACGTAATGATTCGCCGTTATGGAAGGGGATGATGAGTATGAAAGACACCTTCTTCCGCAGAGTAAAATTTGTTATTGGAGACCGTAGAACTACCAGATTCTGGGAGGATACCTGGCTAGGAGATATGCCCCTAGCACTTCAGTATCCTACGTTATATAATATTGTACAATGTAAGGAGGCTTACATTGCTACAGTATTACACTCATCTCCATTGAATATTCAATTCAAGAGATCCCTTGTGGGGGAACGCTGGAGTTCCTGGTTACATCTGGTACGAAGGCTGATGGATGTTCAACTTTCAAACCAACCACACAGGTTTCATTGGAAGTTAACTAAGAATGGTATTTTTATGGTGAAATTTATGTACCTGGATTCAATTAACTCTGGACGAATCCCGAGATCATTGCATATATGGAAACTAAAGTGCCGCTGAGAATCAAGATTTTCATGTGGTTTGTCCATAAGGAAGTGATTCTTACGAAGGATAATTTGCTGAGGCAAACACTACAGGAATCTGCTACTTTGCCATCTGCCACGGCGGATGGCAAAGGCATGGATGGCGGACGGCAAAGACCTTTGCCGTCATCCGCGGACGGCAAAAGGTGACGGCAAAGTAGGGGACGGCAAGAAGAGGCGCTGTTGCCCGCTTCGGGCACCGACAAGAAGGGCCTTTGCCATCGCTAATGGACGGCAAAGAATACAGACGGCAATAAATGCGTTTGTTACTCCGTTAGGTGGTTAACGGCAGTTTTTGCCGTCGTCATGACGGCAAAGCCTTTGTTGTCACCGCCGATGGCAACCTGACCAAATTGGTCACCTCCCAGAAGCTACGCTGTTCGCCATGTGGCCTCTTTGTCCGTCCGCCGATGTATAAAGAGCCCTTTGTTTGGCGGTATGCATTTGCAAAGAGCCTGCATATTGTCTCTTTTTTTTCTGCTTTTTTAATCCAACAATTTTCACAAAGAAATATATATGACATATATAGATATATTTCCATATCACATATCCAAAGACATAAGTTTCATATCACATATCACATCAGTTTCATCCATAGACATTGTTCATACATAAGCAAGTTCCATCCATACACATTGTTCATACATAAGCAAGTTCCATCCATATACATATTACAATGCAAAGTTTCGTGAAGATAGCAAGTTCTATCATAGCAAGCTAGATACAATGCAAAGTTTCATCAAAGGAAAAGCAAGCACTCCATCATAGCAAGCTAGCTTCCATGAAGTGAATGAAATCTGCAAAATTGTAAATAAGAAAGTTAGAAATAGGTGACTAGAACAAGAAGAAGACTAGAACAAGAAGTATATGTCATTTATGAGCTAACTTAGGTGAAATGGATCATATATGAGCTAACAAAGTTGAAATGGGTTGTTTATGAGCTAACTTAGTTGAAATGGATCATTTATGAGCTAACATAGTTGAAATGGGTCGTTTATGAGCTAACTTAGGTGAAATGGATCGTTTATGAGCTAACTTAGGTGAAATGGATCGTTTTTGAGCTAACTTAGGTGAAATGGATCATTTATGAGCTTTTATGAGCTAACTTAGTTGAAATGGGTCGTTTATGACCTAACTTAGGTGAAATGGATCATTTAAGAGCTAATTTAGGTGAAATAGATCGTTTTTAGCTAACTTAGGTGAAATTGATCGTTCAGGAGCAAATCTAGGTGAAATGGGTCATTTTGGAGCTAACATACGTGAAATGGGTCATTTTGGAGCTAACTTAGGTGAAATGAGTCATTTTGGAGCTAACCTAGGTGAAATGGGTCATTTTAAAGCTAACGTAGGTAAAATGGATCATTTACGAGCTAATCTACTAAAATGGGTCATTTTAGAGCTAACTTGGATAAATTGGATCACTTGTAAGCTAAGTAAGGTAAAATGAGTCATATTAGAGCTAACTTAGGTAAAATGGATCGCTTTATGAGCTAACTAAGTTAATTATGCAATTTTTGACATAAGTAAGCTTATTAAGTCATTTTGAAGGAAAAGAAGCTAACTCTATGTCATTATGGTAAGCATATTGGAGGAAATAAAGCTAAGTCTAAGTCTAGAGAAACTTACCGTGATCGGGGAGGTGTAGGAGCGGGCTGGCTCATGCCGGTAGCTGGAGAAGGATCGTGCGATGCGTTTCTGGAGTTAAGCTGCACCAAAGATCATTTCCAATGTCTCGTTAGCATTATGACACTCAAATGTTAAGACTAGCAAGTAATGTCCATTCAAATTAAACTCATCGTGCTCCTGTGGAGCAATCATCGGCATCAAGTGAGCGGTCTGACCGGACTTCTCGCATTACTGCATCGCACATTTGGTTTTCACAATGAGTCATACTAGTTAGTAATGAGACTCAAATGTTAAGACTAGCAAGTAATCTGCAGAAGAAACTTACCACAAGGAGCTCATACATGGCCCTTGCTCGCATGTCATTCCGTGCCCTCTCCTCCTCCAACATCTTTGTCGCCCTCTCCTCCAACTCCCGCCGCCTCCGCCGCCTCCACCAGAAGTTTCTCCGTTCTATCTCTCTCACTCAGATAGCAGCCTGCAACACCACTCACATGACCATTTGTAATCATTGATGGAAGCGCACACAATGTAATGGAGAAAGATAGCTGAGTACGTATAACTAACCTTGATGGCGAGTTGGACCGGCTGCTCACGAGGCCTTATCTCGAGCGGAGCTCGATCGGGCGTGCCTTTGATCTCCGGAGAGTGCTAGGACAACGGATAAGTCCATCTCCCATGGCTATGGAGCCATGGGACCTCCCGCCACCAGATATCATCAAGAACTCAGATCAATGGGACCACAGCTCGGGTTAAAGTCCTCCCTTTCCTCGCCTTCCCCGATCTCTATATTGCACGAGCTTGTCGTGGGCGGAGATGTTGGTGAGGTTCTTTGGATCATCGAGGTCGACGCAGAGAATGCCTTGACTTTCTTGTAAGAGCCAGCAGGGCCATGGCATACATGTGTCGTACACCTGCACCTTATCCGCCTTTATTGTAGCGCAGTCTGAAATAGAGAAACAAAGTAAATTAGTAATTAAAGGGCTAAAGCTAGCATGATGAATGGATTGCATGAATCATGAAGCAAACCACATACCCAGTTCCCGCCTGCATCGAAATAAGTTGGAGCTGCCTTGGTGGTGTGGCACACCTTCCATTTGGGCACGCTTTGTCCTTGGCCTCGTTGTGGGTGGCCCGCCATTCTTTTGAGCACCACCCATCGACCAACACCTCCCAACAATCCATCCGATCCAAACACCATCTCTGAGGGGCCTAAGTTAGCAAATAGAAACTTCAGCGCTACGGCTATGAATTACTAAATGAAGGAATTAAGTACAAGGCCTTAAGAATTACCTTCATGTACTGCTCCTTACTCAAGAACTTATCGCGACACTCCCGCTTGGACTTCTTGATACCACGGTCGGCGTAGTAGTCTCGAATGCATCGCACCCGAGCCTCATGCCGTAAGTTCAAGTAGGCGCTTACACTCCTTGTGGATAACATCCGCCTCCTCCTCGTATCCCTCCTCACACATGTAGAATGTACTGCAATCAAATGAGACAATATTGATTAGTATAATTAATAACTAGCTAGTTGAAGATTTTAATTGTGTAAAGGAGAAATTACCTGTAACTTTCTCAATACCATGTCCGCCTCATCTTGCACAAGACACCGTGATAATCTCACCCGTGGGCCGGGCAGCCAAGTAGTGCTCCCAACTCAATCCAACCTTCGAAGCCGACCCTCACCAGTAACGTGACAAACCCGGAAAGTTTTGCAATCAGAACTCCAAGGACGGAGTTGGGCGGCGGACACTTTCATGGTGGTCCTAACCCTGCAAAGATGACAAGGCCAACGCATTAGTTATTTGAAGAAACGTGAATGCGAAGGTACAAAAAGATTAAATGCACTTACCTCTCCCCATCGGGAAAATCAACCACCTCTGCTCATGGTCGCCAAAGACGGACGGAGCCGTGTAGCACCACTGTGGTAGACGTTGCCCCCTCCTCCCCTCCTCCTCAAAATGGTCGGCTCCCGCCATCCTCAGCCGACCACCAAGTACCCCATCCAGACGTGTGCTCCTCTAGGGTCTCGTGGGCCCAACTCTCGTGGAAAGGTCTGGCCGACCCGAGGCTCGTGGGTCAAGACCCGTGGACCGGAGGCTCGTGGGACCGAGTCCGTGTAGCCTCCTCCTCAGACGAGTTCACCGTAGTACCACGTGCTCGGAGAAACAGCTGGGACGGCGGCGAGGAAGGCGCCAGAAGAGTCACCCTACCTCCTCTCCATGACCACGTGCTCCACCTCGGCCCTTCTTCTTACCTCGTCCCTCACTGGGCACCGCGATCGATGAAGAAGGGCCCGCGGTGTCGCTTACATCTTGCCCAAAGAACGCCGACGGAGAGGTGTGTGTGTGGAATGGAAGACCTCACACTACGCGCCGACGAAGAAGGGGCCTCGGCGGCGCTCCGACCAGGCGCCCACCATCTTTCAACACCGCCATGACAAAGAATAAACGAAATTAGTACAACATGAAAAAAGTACCGACATGAATAATAATATGTATATCACTTAAGTGTATCATCATCAAGTACAACATAAACAACTGCACATTTAAAACTACCCGATCAACACAATTATATATCATGTTTTTCATAACAAAATCGAAAAATAGATGACCCAACTAATAATTCACAAATATATGACCCCGTCGGCCTCTGGAAGGCCAAAGAACACCTTTTCGGGAGGTGTCCTGGGGTCTGGGGTGTCGTGGGTGTCTGGGTCCTGGGTCCTTGGGGTGGGGTCTGGCCTGGGTGCCAGTGTGGGTCGGGGTGCCGTGGCTGTCGGGTGGGGTGTCGGGTCAGCCTGGGTCCGGGGTGTCGCCCAGTCCTGGTCGGGTGTCTGGCCTGGTCCTGGGTCGGGGTCCCTGGTCCGGGGTGTCTGCCTGGGGTGGTCGGCCTGGGGTGTCGTGTCCTGGTCGGGTGTCTGTCGGTCTGGGGTGCCCGGGTCTGTCGGGTGCCATGTCGGTGTCTGGCCTGCATCGGGTCGTGCCCTGCCCAGGGTGTCTGTGGTCGGGCCTGGGGTGTCTGGTCTGGCCTGGGTCTTGGGGGTCTGGGGTGTCTGGTCGGGTGCCGGGTGTGGGGTGTCGTGGTCGGTGTCGAGTCCCGTGTCTGGTCTGGGGTGCCTGGTCGGGGTGGGTGCCATGTCGGTCTGGGGTGTCTGGGTCCGCCTGGTCTGGGGTGTGGGTGTCTGGGTCCTGGTCGGGTCGGGGTCCCTGGTCCTGGGTGTTGGGTCTGGGTGTGGGTCGGGGGTGTCGTGTCGGTGTCGGGCCTGGGGTGTCTGTCGGGGGTGCGGGTCGGGTCGGGGTGCCATGTCTGTGGGTGTCGGGGTGGCTGGTGTCTGTCGGTCGGGTCGGGGTGTCTGGTCCTGGTCGGGGTCTTGGGGTGGGGTGTCGGTCGGGTGCCTGGCCCATGTCGGGTGTCGTGGTCTTGTCGTGGTCCCGTGCCTGTCGGGTCTGGGTGCGGGTCGGGTCTGGGTGCCATGTCTGTCTGAGTCGGGTGTCGGTCGGGGTCTGGGGTGTGGGTGTCGGCCTGGCCTGGGTCGGGGGTGTCGTGGTCGGGCCTGGTCGGGGTCTGGATCGGGTGCCGGGTGGTCGGGTGTCGGTGTCGGGGTCGGGGTGTCGGTGCCTGGCTCTGGGGTGTCGGTGTCGGTGGCCTGGGGTGTGGTCGGGGTCCTGGGTCGGGGTGTCGTGTCGGGTCTGCCTGGGGTCGGGGTGCCGTGGCTCGTTGGGTTTTTTCCTCTTTTTTCCTTTTCTTCTTCTTCCTCTTCTTAATTTTCTTCCTTTTTTTCCTTCTTCTTCTTCTTCTTCTTCTTCTTCTTCTTCTTCTTCTTCTTCTTCTTCTTCTTCTTCTTCTTCCTCCTCCTTTCCTTTTTCCTCTTCTTCTTCTCCTCCTCTCCTCTTTTTTCTTCTTGTTCTTCCTCTTCTTCTTTTTTCTTCTACTCCTCCTTTTCTTCTTCGTCCTTTCCTTTGGCCTCTTCTTGTTCTCCTCCTCTCCTCTTTTTTCTTCTTCTTCTTCCTCTTCTTCTTTTTTCTTCTCCTCCTCCTCTTCTTCTTCTTCCTTTCCTTTTTCCTCTTCTTCTTCTCCTCCTCTCCTGTTTTTTTCTTCTTCTTCTTTTTCTTTCCTAAAAATGAACTAAACCTAAAACTAAACCCAAATCTAAACCTAAATCTAAAACTAAAACTAAAACTAAACTAAACATAAACCTAAAACTAAAAAAAGGAAAAAAAAGGAAAAAACTAAATCTAAACGTAAAACTAAACAAAAACTAAACCTAAACCTAAAACTAAAACTAAAACTAAATCTAAACTAAACATAAACCTAAAACTAAAAAAACAGAAAAAAGGAAAACAGAGGAGGTAGAGCTCACTGGCTGGTGGAGGAGGTGGAGGTGGAGGAGGGGGACGGGCAAGATGGGCGGCGGTGCTGGTGGGGGCGCTGGGACTGGTCGTGGCGCCGAGACAGGCGGGCGACGAGGCGGGGGCATGACGACGGCGGTTGGGAGGGGGGCGGGCTTCAAGGTGGCGCCGAGCCCGGGCTAGGCAAGCAAGGGCGGCGCTGAGACGGCAGGGCGGGGCGACGGGTGGGGGCGACGGGGGGGGCGGGCGGCGGGCGTGGGCGACAAGGCGGCAAGGCGGGCGGCAAGGTGGGAGCAGGAGAGAACAGAGAGAGGTCGGGGCGCGCCGTTAGATATGTTGAATGTTTGCCGTCGCCCTCTTTGCCGTAGCTTTTTTGCTCTTTGCCGTCTGCTAGCAGACGGCAAAGAGGACGTTAAGTATTTTTAACCAGCTCCTCAGTGCCCCCCCCCTCTTTGCCGTCCGCTAGCGGACGGCAAAGAACAGGCTGATGGCAAAGGCTTTCTTTGCCATCAGCCAGTTCTTTGCCGTCTGCTTTCGGATAGCTGATGGCAAAGAGCTTCTTTGTCGTCTGCTAGCTGACGGCAAAGAGCTGGCAGATGGCAAAGTAGCTGATTCCAGTAGTGAAAGAGGGGTTGGTAGTCCTCGATGTTGTTTTTGTAACCAGGATGAAACAATTCAACATCTCTTCATTGACTGCCCCCTAGCCAGGCTCCTCTGGCACACGATTCATACAGCCTTCAACATTAACCCTCCAATTAGCATAGAGATGTTGTGTGGGACATGGCTAACTGGGGTGGAGCCTATTAATGCGGGACATATACTGATAGGAATATGCGCATTACTATGGGCTATAGGGAAAACTATATCATCTTTTTGCAGGTTATCTTTGATCCATGTGTGGTCGTTACTCATTCATACGGAATGCAGGGAGCTTTTAGTTATGTGTGCAACCGATGGGAGACGGTAGCACGAGATATTTACAATCGGTTTGGATGACGGTCCACTAATATAATAGGTGCTTAGTCATCTAATCCTAAGTTTCGCTGGTTGTGGCTTTCTGTTATCTTCAAATTTTCATTTTTGCTTCTTGCTCCTGATGTGAGCTGTACTGTATTTCAGACATTGTGTCACTTTGTTTCGTTTAAATAAAGTGGCCGTATGCATTATTTTGATGCAGAGATCGGGGGGTGTTCTCCTTTTCAAAAAACAAGTGACATCCAAAAGATGAACACTAAAAGAGGGCACACAAGCACAAATGACAAAAGGAAGAATTTTTAGGCAGCGTTGCACAGGCCGTCTTGCTTGTTTCCAAAATAAATGCTCGAGTCACTTTAGCGGTACCCTGTTTGGTTGTGGCGGCCAACAGAGTTGTATCGTTAGTGATATCTTTTGATTATGAACTAAGACTCACAACTTCCCATGAAGAGACTATTTTATTTTATAATATATGTTTTATCTTTCTTTCTTTTTTGCAGGAAAATATATGTTTTAGTTTATCGTCAGATTGACCAAAATACAAAATTTTCATCATTGGACAAAGGTTGTCTCTCTATTACCGCTTCTTCCAGAATCTCTTTACTTAGGCCTCACCAACCATTAGATCCGTCATGTCTCTCCTCTCTGAATTTCTAGATGAACAGTTACAAACCAGCATGCAGCCTGATTTTTTATGGCGTGGATGCAGTCTGAATTTCTGCATGCAGGTTCTCAATTGCCAGCCACACAGGTACAACAGCTGAAATAGGACTACCACTGTACTATCAACAAATTTAGAGGTAAGGAGTTGAAGATATAAATAGGAATATAAAGAGTTGTGTCAGCCAGCCCAGTCCAAGCATCTTTTTTGAGAATTTTTGCATTCATATCACGAAATCAGTACAAAGAAATTGACCCTTACAAGCACACTGAAACGCAAACACAAAGGACCATAAACACCTAGAGTACCCTAAGACAACCATAACACAAGAAGATCTCCGGAGCCGTGTGTCATCATCCCTGAATCTTTAGAGAAGACCCCTGCAGCAGAAGGATCTACAACCAGTTGCAAGCAGGTCATCATCTTCGACCATGGTACAATTGCTGCAACGCTGCTTCCTCTTTCTTAAAACCAGCGCTGAGAGGGCATGGGCATCAATCCAACACACCTGAAGCCGTCGCCATCTTTGGCTTTGAGTACCGCGAAAAGTGTCCTTTCCGGAAGGAAGAGAACTCGAGTCATCCGACCGGTCCAGCACCGCGGCCGGGCCATCCGCCCGGACAAAGCAGGATCTCCCACCAGCATCAGCGCAGAGGAAGGAGAAGAATATCAACAACAAATCATACCAACAAGGAATAAGAAGGCTCTTCGTCTCCCTGCATCCATCGACCATCTGAGGACCCAAACGGCCAGTGCCGATGGACCTCCAGCCACCATAGCCCACGACCTCGACGAGATCCGGGGATCCCCAACCCCGCTGGCTCCTAGACGAAGGCAAAAGCCTCGCCTGACCGTGAACGGAGCCCAGAGAAACTTATTCCAACGCGACACCACCGCAACAGCCTTGGCGGCGTCTCCCTCAACCCTAACCCTACCACACACCCACCTAGCGAACAGAACCGAGATCCCCCCTCCCTCCTGCCGCCGGAGCGGCTGACAAAGAGAGAGGGAACCGGCGGCGTCATCGGCGGCGCGCAAGGGAAGCCTCGTCGCCTCCCTTGATCGCCTCGTGCGATTCTACTTTTCGGGGGCCCCGGTTCAAGCATCTATTAGTATTGTTCTACCACATAGGGTACCAAAGGGATTCTTCTTCTTGCTCGCATGACCAAATACCATGGCATGTGTTTATAGTCTCTAGAGCTCACCATCATTTGGTTTTCATATATCAGTGCAGTAACAAATTAGTCTAGGGATGTGAATTACTAATTGGCTATCATATATCAGTGCAGCACCACAGTGTTTTGCCATAACAGAAAAAGTTGTATCCCTTGGGGTTTTTTCTTTGGTCAGGGTTTCAACACGCTTCATATTCTTGCCAAGCTTAATAATGTGGCATTGCCATAGTACAACTTCATCATTGAGTAAATGCAATCTCCGAATACAGTATATCATTTTGTTGGAAACACATATTTCAACAATTAATCTAGCTCGCTTATGTATTAAGTGAAACCTTAGAACCATTAATTCCATGTAGTACTGGTACAGAGGCAAGAAAAAAAATCAACCAGGAAGAAGCAGAGGCTACCTTTAATTAATCTGATCCCTCCAGCCTATATGAATTTGCTCATGTAAAACATGTGATTCCAACGGCCGGGAAGATGATTCATGTTTTCATGAACAAGTAACAATAACCAAAACTCCAAGTAATTTGTAGTAGCAGACGTGCAGACATCCTTGCGTTACATCCTTCTGGATATTCATGTCTCCTTTCTGTGCTGCAGTTACGCTTTTGAAAGAACAGTGTTCGATGATCGTTCCAGAGTAAACAATGCCGAAGACTAGTGCATCTACAATCTTCTATTCCTCTATCGCCTCTTTCCTCTTTTGCTTATCAAGAGCGAGGACCAACAAGGACGAGAGGCTCAGATGTGCACCGACATTGGGTCTTGCATCGTGTCGAGGAACTCATGCTCATCCTCCTCGCGTGCTTCACCATCCAGTACGATACGATCTGACCCCCTTCTCTCTGTAGGTAGTAATCTCCTCTTCCGCGTCATGCATGTGCACTGTGCAGTAGTCGTTGTGAGTTCTTCTGACTTGGAGATTTGTGAAAAGTTACATGCTCATTGGTCTCCTTGTCGGCCTTGTATCGCAGGGCTCGGTGCAAGGAGAGGGAGGATCTAAGAGCACCGCCATGAGGACGAGGATGGGTCGGGGGGATGGAGGCAAAGAGGAAGAGGACGGGTCGGCGTGGAAGGCGCAGTAGAGAAAGGTGTTGTCTATGCTTGCGCCGTCGAGGCGGGCCTCCTGCAGTGCAACACGATGCACTAGCAGGTCCTCCTCCTTGAGCCACTACTTGAGCAGTAGGCGGTGCGTCTTCCATGGACCGGATTGGTATGTGGATGGATGGATCCTTCTTCTCCGACTGGGGTCTGTTGCGTGGCGGTGGATTCACTGGGTGTCTCGCGTGCCGAGGTTTTGAAGGGGAATTTTGGGAACGCGCTTTGTTTGGTTGCCAGGTAAATCCAACCCTGGGCACCAATCCCCCAACGTGGTTTTCCCCTTTGCAGATGGGATCCCTCCCATGCGGGGGAGATCTCCCCACTATCCCTGGTGCCAAAATGGTAACAAGGGGAAGGGCAGGAAATCCCTCACATAGTCACATGCTTGTATCAAGCCTTGCTTCGGTACCCCCCCCCCCCTCACAAACCGTATAAGGGTAATATGGTCATTTGATCATAACGTATATCCACCTTCGTATGTGACATGTATACGTAGACATACACAGGCCGTCACACCCCTCCGTCATTGGCTTGGCCCATTTTTCTTTTCTATAACCTTCAAAAAAAGGTGCAAGAGGTAGGATTTGAACTCCCTGGGCACCAATCCCCCAACGTGGTTTTCCCCTGTGCAGATGGGATCCCTCCCACGCGGGGGAGATCTTCCCACTATCCCTGGTGCCAAAATGGTAACAAGGGGAAGGGGAGGAAATCCCTCACATGCTGATACAAGCCTTGCTTCAGTACACCCCCCCTCACAAACCATATAAAGGTAGTATTGTCATTTGATCATCATGTATACCCACCTTCGTATGTGACATGTATACGTAGACGTACACAGGCCGTCACACCCCTTTGTTATTGGCTTGGCCCATTTTTCTTTTCTATTTTTAACCTTCAAAAAAGGTGCAAGAGGTAGGATTTGAACTCCTAACCTCTGGGCACCAATCCCCCAACGTGGTTTTCCCCTGTGCAGATGGGATCCCTCCCACGCGGGGGAGATCTCCCCACTATCCCTGGTGCCAAAATGGTAACAAGGGGAAGGGGAGGAAATCCCTCACATGCTGATACAAGCCTTGCTTCAGTACACCCCCCCTCACAAACCATATAAAGGTAGTATTGTCATTTGATCATCATGTATACCCACCTTCGTATGTGACATGTATACGTAGACGTACACAGGCCGTCACACCCCTTTGTTATTGGCTTGGCCCATTTTTCTTTTCTATTTTTAACCTTCAAAAAAGGTGCAAGAGGTAGGATTTGAACTCCTAACCTCTTGGTTTTCATCTTTCTTCTATAACCAATTGAGACAGCTTACATGTTATCCATTGTTACTCACTCCAATCCTAATATTTAGTTTGTGCATAACTCTGTCCACGCATACAAGCGAGTCGAAACTTTGATTGGTTTTGGAATGCTATTGCTGCTCTGCTGGATGGATTTGCAAAGCTCGTGGGAGGTGGGCGAGGTAAATACGCATACATGCCCATGGCTAGGAATTAGTAAAGTGGATTAAAGGGGCAGATTTACGGGGATTGGTTGCATTGCATGCCAAACAGGGAGAGGCTGGCTTTTCCTTAGGCTAGTCATAGTGGGAGTAACTTAGCAAGTAACATAGCGCATTACAAGAATTTTTTGCTTATGTGGCATGTAATTAATGAGAAGTGGTAATATAATATGTTACTGTAACATAGCGCTTTTTAAGATAAGATGAGTCTAAAAGCTAATTAATGAAGTCATCTATGACACTACTACTATGTTACTTTCCACTATAAAGGTAGTAACTTAGACTAGTGTCATATGCATGACACTAGTCTAAGTTACTCCGCACTATGACCAGCCTTAAAAAAAACAAGGACAGGTGGGCGTGCAAATGCCCATTGGCTAGGATTTGGAATTCCAACTCAGATTTAATATGAGAGGTTGCCAGTGAGACGGATTACCGGCGGCAGATCTGGAAAGGATCGCTAGAAAATGGAAAGGGGAAGAGTAATACGCAAAAAGATTTAAAAAGATTATGTGCAGACTAAATAGAATCAGTGGGAGTAATTCTTTTATTTTTCTTGTTGTGCATCTTCTCAGTCTAGTGTTTTTTTTTTCAATGGCATTTTTTCTTTGGTTTATTTTTTTATTTTTCTTTATTTATTCTTCTTTTTCTTAGTCTTTTTCATTTGCTTAAATTCATGAATATTTTCTTAAATTTTTTATTTTTCTTAAATCCATGAACTTTAAATGGCCTTATTTTTTCATGGCCTTGTATAATCAATTCAAGGCATAATGCTAAGTTGTTTTGGTTTTCGACATTTTTTGCATTTTCTGAAGTTTCCTCGGTAAAAAATGACCGAAAATGGTCGGACATGTCGCAACTTGCATAAGGTGTCGGAAACCATTCGAACCTGGCATGGATGCTTAACATGGGCACCCCAACCTACTTGTAAAAGTTGGGGTTATTTGAAGAATGTCGAAAACTACATATATTCAGGTGTTCGGGTTGGCCAGAAGGCTCCCTCTAAGAGCACATTGTTTTCTCGAAATTCTTAAAATGACCCTAATTTTTTCAATCAGATTCTATGACAAATTCAAGGCACCATGCTAAGTTGTTTGAATTTTGGACAATTCTTATATTTTCTGGAGTTTACTCAGTGAAAAACGGTCGATAAATGACCGGACATGACACAACTTGCATACGATATCAGAATTCGTTCAAACCTAACATGGATGCCTATCATGGGCAGCCCAATTACTAGAAAAGGTCGGGGTAATTTATGCATGTACAAAAATAGACCAGGTTCGACGGAGTTTGTCTGGATATGCCACACGGCTTCGTCTAAGAGCATATTGTTTCTCGACATCATTGAAATGACCCTAATTATTTTTCATGGGCTTGTATGGCCAATTCAAGGCACCATACCAAGTTATTTTGCTTCCCTATACTTTTTTTTGGAGTTTTCTCGATAAAAAAAGACCGAAAATGGACGAACGCGTCGTAACTTAATACAGTGTCGGAAATCGTTCAGACCTGACATGGATGACTACAATGGGCATGCCAACCTGCTTGCAAAAGTTGGAGTCGTCTTAAGGATGTCCAAAAATAGATAATGTTCCACATATGGTGTCCGGGTAGGCGAGAAAGCTCCATTTGAGAGCACGTTGTTTCTCGACAACCGTCAACTGGATTCAATTTTTTTTTCATCGCCTTATACGACCAATTCGAAGCACCCTGCCAAGTTGTTTGGGTTTTTAGACAACTTTTGCATTTTCTAGAGTTTTTTTAATAAAAAAAGGTAATAAATGACCGGACGTGTCGCAAATTGCATACAATATAGGAAATCATTCAAACCTGTCATGGATGTCTATCATGGGCATGCCCGATGTCCTGCAAAAGTTGGATAATTTCATGGATGTCCAAAACCAGACCATATTCAATGGAGGGTGTCCGGATATGCTAGAAGGCTCCGGCTGAGAGCACATTGCCCCTCGGCATCCTTGAAATATTCCTATTTTTTCCATGGCCATGTATGCCCAATTCTAGGCGCCATGCACATTTGTTTGGGTTTTTCACAAGTTTCACATCTTCTGGAGATTTCCTGGTGAAAAAAGACCGATAAATGGCTATACGTGTCGCAACGTGCATATGGTGTTGGAAATCGTTCGAACCTGGCATGGATGCCTACCATGGGCATTCACACCTGCCTGCAGAAGTTTGGGTCAGTCCTGAGTGTCGTGGGTGCAAGTCTGACAGTAGTGTATGGGAGTACGAATTAGAGGGCAGAGCCTAGCTACGGCGCATTTGTTACACTCGGATTTACGAGTTCGGGCCCCTCATGATGGAGGACCCTACGTCCCGGTGCTCAGGAGGTGTATGATTGAGTGTATGTTTACAGAAGATGCGAACCCCTGTCACGGACGGGGGGCTTATATAGAGTTCGCCCTCGCCCCATGAATGCCGCCGTTTGCCAGGGTTTAAGGAGGAGTTCAAGGGCGCTAATTACTGGTAACGGGCGCACTAATTACAATTGATGCGGACGGATGCACTTCCTGACTGTTGGGATCTCGGGGGGCCTCCTAGTCTTCTCTATCCGAGTGTCGACAAGTCCTCCGAGTGAAGTGGTCCGGTCGAGTGGAGTGTTGACTTCTTAGTGGTTAGAGACTTCCGAGTTATCGTCAGGTTGCACAATATTTGAATTCTGGTCTGGCCCTGGAGTCCAGTGCAGGGTGTTTGGTGTCCCAGGGTAGGATATGTAGGTCAGACATGTCATCCTATCCTTAGTACATGTTCCCATCACTGAGATATACAAAAAAAAGACCACGCGCAACGGAAGGCGAGAATGGTCCGTTTGAAATCAAGTTGTTTTTTGACATCCGTCAAACGATCCCTATTTTTTTTCCACCAACTTGACATCGGTCTACGGTAAAAGAAAAAACATGAATGGTCCGTTTGAAATCAAGTTGTTTTTCGACATTCGTGGGGCCCTTTTTTGGCAATCAATCTGTCAAATGACCCCTAATTTGTCGTGGTCGGTCTATGGTGAGAAAACATGAACTGATTGCCTAAAAAAAGGCCTCACGAATGGAGCGGTTGTGATTTCATTTCCTCTCGGACTTTCATGGCATGCAATCACCGCCACGATCCGAGAATAAATAACGCATGCAGTTGGGAGTTCTGCGGGAGAAAAAAAATCATTGTTGGGAGTTCTGCAGGAGAAAAAAATCATTCTCAGGTGAGATGGAAAGAAATCCCATATATGCAGGGAGATAATTAAGGAGACCGCGGAGCCTTACGTAAAGTAGGAAATAAATCACTAGCCGATCCCATGTAGTTAGCGCCTGATTAGTGCGATTTGGAGCCTGTGCGGTCGCTCACTCCCCTCACATTTTTTTGGGCATCGCTCACTCCCCTCGCTGACGGGCCTGTTTTTATTAAAGAAGAGAAAAAAGTGTAAAAACCATAACAAATAAGGTGTCTTGTTGGTTACCACAATTTCTTTGCAGCCTGTGGTCTCTAGTTCGAATCATGTTGAATGCAGATTTTTTTATTCAATCTTAATAGAAGAGTAAAAAGAGCGTAAATAGGCCGGCCTATGGCGAGGTGGAAAGGTCGTGTATCGGCGAGCATACAACGTAGTTCTAAAAAAGACCATCATATCCTTTGTTACGAAGGGATATGAGTTTTTTTTTACAGCACGAAGGGGTATGAGTTAATTTAGGGGGGGGGGGGGGGGAGGGTACCGAAGCAGAAGTGATACAATATAACAAATAATTTATATGAATTAGACACAGATCATGTGTAAATATTTCCACAAATAATTCTGAAAAAGTTACAAAACACACACACAAAAGAGTTCATAATTCATGTAAACTAGAAGTTTGAAGAATATTACAACTGATAATCATCACTTCACAAAGGTTTGGATATCAGTTGGTTCACATTTCATTGCAACAACTAATCATACAAGTTTTCTGAGTGTTGACCTAAACATTTTTTGTTTTTTCTTTTTTGAAAAGGGGGAAAACCCCGGCCTCTGCATCAGTACGATGCATACGACCCTCTTATTAACAAAATAAAGTAGTGCCAACATGGTTCCAAAGGTCCTCATAAGTCTTAAAAAAGCAGAAAAAGCTCACACAGAGCCAAAAGAGGCTAGAAACATCAACTAGCCACATCAAGATGCCACAACCGGCTGGGTAAACTAGATAGGAATACTAAATGCATATCCTATTACATGACCGCCATCCAAACCGTTGAAGATATCCCGAGCTACCATCTCCCAAATGACAGACCCAAGAACCAAATGCTCCACGGCCTCCGTGCTGGGTGAGTAGCGACCACTTAACGGATCGAAGGCCGTAGTCCGGAATAAAACCTGCAAAAATGTATACATGATATTCTGTTAAAGACCAAATCGTTTACGCAATTCCAGATAGTCCACAGCAAAGCACAAACCCCAACCCGAATATGTCTCGCTAAGTTAGGCTCAATCCCATTAAGCCATGTCCCAAATAACACATTAACAGAATTCAGGGGTTTGATACTGAAAGCAATGTGGACCGTCTGCCAAAGTACCTTGGCCAGCGGGCAATCAAAAAAGAGGTGTTTAATAGTCTCATCCCGATCGCAGAAACTACACCTAGTAGGTCCTGTCCAATTACGCTTCATCAAGTTATCCTTAGTTAAAATTACTGTTTATGGACAAAACACATAAACACTTTTATTGTCAAAGGAACTTTGACATCCCAAACATGTTTGGACGTAGGAATGGAGTTCGAATTAATAACATCAATATACATTGATTTAACCGTGAATGCTCCAGACTTAGTCAACTTCCAGCGTAATTCATCGGGTTATTGAGAAAGCTGGACGTCCATCAGTCTCCTAACTAGACGGAGCCATTCTTCCCAACGATTGCCCGCTAGCACTCGTCTGAACTGAATATTAAGGTGGGTAGATTGGAAGACCGAAGCAACGAACACCTCCCTTCGTTGAACAATGCAGTACAAAGAGGGATATTGGATGGCCAAGGGTGTGTCACCGAGCCAAGTATCCTCCCAGAAACGTGTACTCGTGCCGTTTCCAACAACAAACTTTGTCCTATTAAACAATGCCTGCTTGACCTTCATGAGACCCTTCCAGAATGGCGAGTCGGTAGGCCTTACAGAGATCTGTGACAAAGTTTTTGACTGGAGGTACTTGCCGCGAAGGATCTGTGCCCACATAGCATCAGTCTCCGACGAAAGCTTCCACAGCCACTTGCTAAGAAGGCATTTATTCTTAATTTCGAGATTCTCAATACCTAGACCCCTTGGTCTTTCGGTCTCATGATGATATCCCACTTAGCAAGCCTATATTTTCTTTTAAGCTCATCACCTTGCCGGAAGAACCGCGATCTATAGAAGTCCGGTCTCTTCCTAACACCAACTGGTACCTCAAAGAACGAAAGAAGAAACATCGGCATACTCGTGAGTACCGAATTAATTAGGATTAATCGGCCTCCATATGACATGAGCTTGCCCTTCCAAAGAGCTCATTTTCTTCTCAAATCGGACCTCGATGCACTTCCATTCTCTGTTTGTTAGCCTACGATGGTGGATAGGAATCCCCAAGTATGAGAATGGTAGCTCTCCCAACTCACATCCAAACAATTGCCTATAAGCATCCTGTTCATCTTTGGCCCTACCAAAACAGAACAGCTCGCTCTTATGAAAGTTTATCTTTAACCCGGTCAATTGTTCAAATAGGCATAACACCAGCTTCATATTTCTTGCCTTAGCCAAGTCATGCTCCATAAAGATGATTGTATCATCAGCGTATTGTAGGATAGAGACACCTCCATCAACAAGATGAGGCACCAATCCACCTACTTGACCATTTTCCTTAGCCCTTCCTATCAAAACTGCCACCATATCTACCACAATGTTAAACAAGATAGGGGACATCGGGTCTCCTTGTCGTAGGCCTTTATGTGTCTGGAAATAGTGACCTATGTCATCATTAACTCTAATTCCCACACTACCTTTTTGCGTAAATGATTGAACCTGCTCGCGCCAGCTTCATCAAAACCTTTCATACGCAGAGATTGTTGAGAAATGGCCACTTGACCTTATCATACGCTTTCTCGAAATCCACTTTAAAAATCACTCCATCTAATTTTTGGAGTGGATTTCATGGAGCGTTCATGCAGGACTACCACCCCTTCTAGGATATTTACATGCGGCATGAACGCGGTTTGGGACTGTTGCACCACGTAACGCTAATCTGTGTGAGCCTGTTGGTCCCGACCTTGGTGAAAATTTTGAAACTAACATTAAGGAGACAGATCGGCTGAATTGCTCAATTCTGACCGCATCCGTCTTCTTAGGAAGTAGTGTGATAGTTCCAAAATTCAAGTGGAATAATTGAAGCTGTCCAGAGAATAGATCATGAAACATAGGTAGTAAATCCCCCTTAATAATGTACCAGCACTTCTTATAGAACTCGGCCGGGAAACCATCCGGACCGGGAGCCTTATTATTTTTCATCCGTGTAATAGCATCAAAACCTCCTTCTCCGAGAACGGGGCAACCAGAAGCTCATTATCAGCAACTGAAAGCTGAGGTATATCCTCAGTTCTGGACTCATCGAGGGATACCGTATTATCCTCCGGTGGACCAAATAGCTGCTTATAATAGTCGGTAATGTATGTTTTAGGTTATCCTGACCTAAAATAGTACCTCGTCCCGCTCAAGCTGAAAGATTCGCTTCTTCTCGTGTTTGCCATTAGCAATTAAATGGAAGAACTAAGTATTCAAGGCCCCCTGGACCACTCTGCGTACTTTAGCACGTAAAGCCCACTTCAGTTCTTCTTCGCGGAGTAGTTCTTTTAACCTCTTCTCCGCCTCATTTTTAACCTGAAGCTCTGCAGGTAACAAAATATTGGATTCGGCTTTTATGTCCAGGTCATGTATAAGAGAAAGGAGTCTATCCTTTTCAATCTTATACACCCCGCTAAGGTGCTTAGCCCAACCCCGTAAGAAACTTCTCAAGTTCCTAATCTTATTCTGCCACCACTCAATAGGAGTTTTGCCTCGAACATCTTTAACCCATTCCCTGGCTATCAAATCTAAGAACCCCTCACGTTCAAACCATGAAGTCTCAAAGGAGAAGTTGTTCTTGTTACCCACGTGGTTCGGCTCCCCTGAGTCCACGAACAATGGGGTATGATCAGATATTCCCCTCGAAAGAGCTTGCACCGTAACCAGGGGGAATTTTTGTTCCCACTCCACGCTTGCAAGAACTCGATCAAGTTTTTCGTAGGTTGGGTTTGGCAGAGCGTTAGCCCATGTAAACTTTCGACCCGAGAGCTCTATCTCTCTCAGATCCAAGCTTTCAATAATGGTATTGAACATGAAGGACCATCTGCCGTCAAAGTTATCATTGTTCTTCTCCTCTCCTCCGGATGATATTGAAATCACCTCCAACTAAAATCGGCGGTTGCTCGACCCACAAATTCGAACAAGGTCTGCGGAAACTCCGCTTTAAGCTCGGGCTGCGGCACCATATACCGCCACCAAAGCCCGATTAAAGCCATCCGTCCTAGACCTAACTCGAAACTTTACATGAAGTCGCCCATCACTACACTACGGACTTCAAGCGAATCGCATCTCACACCTAGTAAGATACCACCCGATCTTCCTCGCGGAGGGAGGCAATGCCAATCGAAATCAATACCACCAACCAGAGAGGAGAGAAACTGTGGTGCAAAATTATCTCTACCCGTTTCTGAAAGAGCAACAAAATCTAGCTTCTGCTCTAGAGCTGTCTCAGCCAGGAATCTTCTTTTAGCCAAGTCCTTTAGACCTCTGCTATTCCAAAATATTCCTCTCATAGTTCATCATGGAATTTTTTGGTGGTTCGAATCCTAGCACTCCTACGAACTGCAGAATCGGGATAGATCTTCCGTTTCCACTTACGCTTAGGTTTACTAAGCTCAGTCACCCGGTCCTCATGACCGGGTTCACAAATATTTCTAGCATCATTCTCTAGGGATACATCATCTTCCTCAGCGTCATGGTTGGTGGGTGCTAGATCCGCACACAGGCTATCAAGCACTCTAACCCCTAACACATTTATCTCATCATCATTCATTGGTTTAACTGCTGCAAGATTACGAATAGTCTCTAAAGCACGTTCCGCCTCCAGGTCTAAAATATCATTCACCGAATTGGTAATTTCACTATCCGTAGCACCTAGTGAAACTCCTAATTGGTTTGCATTATTTATAATGTCCTCATTAGAAAAATGCAACAGGGAATTAGACAAGTTGACGGACATACCAGAAGAAAAAGAAGCCTCCTGAAGCTTGGACGCCCTCATAGCGCACCGTTGCTGCATATCGTCCACCTCAGGGACGTCGAGGATGCGAGCACTCATCCGTCTCCCCTCGGAGATAGGGTCCGGGATCCCACCAAACGCGATCACCTCCTCCCTAGTATAACCCGCACCGAAACTCTAAAAGGTGGTGCCGGGTTACTAGAGAAGGCGTCTGCGGGCTCCCGATCCCCTTGGACGAGTGCCCCACACTGGCAAGGGGGAAGAGTGTAGGACAGGGGCCTCCTGCCCGGCCTCCTCCCGCCCCAGCCGCCAACTCAGACGGGGAAGCCATCGGCGAGGTGGTCTTCCTGACCATCGGTGTAGAGGGAGGAGACAGGGCCTCCTGCCCTGGCGTCCCCCCAAACGCAGCAGCTGCCACAGTGGTTGTCACCACCGTCGCCGAAGGAGTCGAGGCCGCCTGCCTCGGGCTCCCTCTCGCAGCCGGAGCCGACCTCCTCGGGGCCGACGCCACCGACGACACCGGCATCGGCATCGGGACGGGGGAAGAGAGGACTCCATGTCCCGAACCCCCTCCCCCACACCCCATCGCTCCCGCGATCGCCGACACCGAAGTCGCGCCCGCGGGAGTCGGCAGACCAAGCGAACCATCAACCGGCCTCCTCTCCGAATCACCTCCCAAAGAACTCGCCTGACGATCAGCAGACAAACCAGGCTCCCTCTCGAACTCCAACGAAGGAAGCGTGTGCTCAAGATCATCACCAGACTCCACCCTGTCACTCCAAAGCCTGGGAGGTGCTAAGGCTGGCTCGAAAGACCCAAAACGCAGAGTAGTCATGGGTACCGCCGGTGAGACTGTGGGCTCGGCCTCCGATCCATTCCCGGCCGACTGAGCGTGAGAACCGTTAGATCCCTCTCGCATGGGCTCATCTCGACGGTGCCCCTTAGCCCCCGTGATCACCCTCCGGTCGTGCATGTCAAAATCATTACCATTAACTGCGTCATCAAATAAGTCGGTGTCCTCAAACTCAATATCAAGCGGGAACACCTCTCCCTTATAAGTCCGATTGACCTTATCGTGCACAAACTCAATATCCGTAACGCTTACTAGAATCCGGCAATCCCATTGGCACGAGTGAAAGCCATGTCCACTTTTTCATCTTTTTCCAACCATGATGCCCAAACTGGCCACAACGCGAGCATCCTGCAGAGGCTTAAATGGAGCCCCAAAACCGCAGCCAGGACACTGTGTAAGCGGCTTTCCCTTAGGCTCAACCTGTTTCCACTCGTTAAACTCAGGATACACTTAGTACCGGGAACTTTACACAAGCCAAAACTCAACAATCTCTGCAAGTCATCGACAGACGGGAAATCAACCTTAAAAACTCTGTCCTCGATGAGCACCAAATCCCAAACAAAATCACCGGGAGCTAGCTCCTGCAGCCTCCTCACAATCTGTGCCTCAGTCACCTCGCCTGGTCGCTCTCACAATCCCGGTAGTCAACCGGGGTTATCCTCCGGGACCTCTCTCGCCTCAGGGACTCAAAAACATAAGCTCAAAGACAAGAGACTCCATAGATGTTCAGAGTCGGAGGTAGGTCACGCAATAGCGGGCACTCTCCCGACTCATGTGCAAGCTTGCCACATGACTCGCATACCTGGGCCACACACTCAGCAATGAAGTGTCCCTTCTCACCACAACGATAGCAAATCATTCTCTCCTTCTTACGGGCATATTTGGACGCCCTCTTCAGATCGGGACTGTCGGTAGCCTCATCCACCGTCCCAGCCCCAGAAACCTCAACATTTGCCAACTCCTTCACCACCTCCATCGCCTGTGAAGGAAGCTCTGCGGAATGCTGAGTCTCCTCCGTTGCATCTGTAGGAACAGGCACCCTAGGCGATGGTGGGCGGCGAAATCTCCCACGGCCCCAACTCCGATTGCCACGATAGCCTCCTCTCTGACGGTGATCCGGGCCGGAGGCCCCCTCAACAAAACCGCATGTCGGGCCAAGAAACGGTCTCTCAGCTGATCCGTCGCTCTGCCAAGCGTAACCACGCCCTCCTCCCGTAGAAGAGGAGCCTCGGTGCTGACCTGCACCGTATGCATCATACCCATCATCCCCCCACTGGCCTCGGGGCGGAACATTAGGCTCTTTATTGTGCGACTGAGGCTGACTGGACCGGTTCTGCACCGGCCTAGCAACGTAATAAGGTGGCGGTTTGCCTGTGGTTGCCGGCACGCCTCCAACAGGCCGAAGTCCGGCGCCGCGGCCAGCCGGCACGTCTCCAGAAGTTCCCGGCGCGGGAGGTCGAGGTCCCCCTCGACCCGCAGCCTGGGGAGCAAGGGGCGGCGCACCAGGCGCTGGTGGTCTCCCCACACCCCTCCCGGCAGCATTGGCAGCGGGCACCGTGCCCGGCGCCGGCGGCCTCAAGCCTCCCCTCCCATGAGTCGGCTGCGAAGGAGGCTGTCCCGGAGGCGGCGCACCCACGGGGGGCACACCTCGGTCCGCGGCACCAGCCGCGACGGATCCTCCCGCCGGCGGCCTTTGGCCACTCTGCGCCTGGACTCCCCGTCCGGCGGATGCCGCCGGCGGCGTGAGCCGCCCACCCGACCTGCGGCCGGAAGAGGGTCACTTTGTCGGGCGGTTGAGCCTCCCCTCGGCCTGCCATGGCCGGCAACGGACGGATGCGTCGTGCACGTCGATCCCCACAGGAAGGGAAACCTTTCGTCCCGGCCTTGCGAACCCTAGACGGCGGCGCACGAACGATAGGCACGCAGCTATCGTCGTACTTGCATGCGATCACGTCAGGCTGAGAGGGCAGGACGCAGCTCTCCTGGGCCACATACCCAGTCGAGGCTGATCGGACCAAGCCCTCGCCTACACCCCCATGATGGGCCTCATGCCCATGCATATGCCGACATCCGGCCCACTCCTGACCGGCCCGTTCGTTAGCGAGAAGGAGATTCAAACGGAAGTTCTGGCCGCTTCGATCCCGTCCGCCGCCACGATCGCGGCGGCGTGGCGCTGGATCCGCCTCCCTCTCTTCTTCTTCTTCTTACGAACTACGATATTCCAATCATCTTGCGGAAAATAATCTGACAAAGTAGTAGGTTGAATGCATACCTTAGGCAGAGGCCCTTTCCAAGGCCGGATCGCCGTCGCCGCCGTCCTCCGGTGGACAATCCGGCGAACCACCTCCACTCGATCGTCAGAACGCAGTCCGATCCGCGCCGGATCCTCTCCCGGCACGATTTCATCAACTAACGCAGCGACTTCTTCCTCCTAGTATCCAGGATTGAAAGCCTCGCAAATCACGTCGGATGGTGTGGGCGAGTAGTCCGGCGCCGGATCGCCGTCGTCGTCCTCCTCATCCTCCGAGGCCGCCAGCACCCAGAACCGGCCTCCTACGCGCGTAGCCGTCAGATCCGCAGGTTCCGGCCGAAGACCGGCGACGATCGCCGCGGGTGTCCCGCGAGTCGCCTCTGGTGACGTCATTCTCCCTAATAGTTAAGGAAAAACTATGTCCTAAACAGTTTTTGTGAGCCGACATAAAACCAATCATTACAACCGGCATTGATGCATCATTGTTCAAGTTTGTTCACTACAAGGAGTTGTAAATTATCAAGTTGTGATGTCTGAAGCAGAGACACTTTTGAATAAGACGAACTGCAAGGCGGCAATCACTAGTCCTACTCACGTCTTTTCTCCACTCCGCATCGACATCAGGTACCATAGCTCGATGCTAGATGAATACGGAAAAAATAAGGAAGTTAACATCGTGTATCCAACTGAGAATTGTAATTACATGAGCGCATGATGACTAAAGCTTGGATTTCTAATAATGAACAGCATGACTTGCTGATAAAAAGGATAATTGGATTTCTAATAATGAAGAGCAAGACTTGCTGATAAAAAGGATAATTGGATTTCTAATAATGAACAGCATGACTTTCTGATAAAAAGGATAATTGGATTTCTAATAATGAACAGCATGACTTGCTGATAAAAAGGATAAGAACCACAAAACTAACTGCTATTTCTGGTTATTGTGACATAAATTTCAGTAATAATTACTAAATAACTAACGACAAAGATGGTAAGCAGTAGATCACCAAACCATTGTCAAGCTTCACGGCAGTATATAATTCCAAAATTAGTAAAAAACTGGGGATAAAAAATGTATAATGGGAAAAGTAAGGACAAGACCAACATGGATTTCTGAGTGCAGAAAGTAAAGGCCTCTATTCCAAAAAGGAGGCAAGGCAGCCTAACAACCAATTCACAAATAAATGTATTCTCCGGCAATGTCATAAGTGTAAATGAATGCAGCCTACCAAATTACTAATAAATATGTGGCACATGCCCACACTCCACTGCTGTTACAAGTTACTTCCCTGATGAGCAAGTTTGTAAATAGGTAGTTCACCACACTTATTTAAGTACACACTACCATCTGAAAAAGAAGAGTCGTCCTAAATTGCACGAGGGACCGTGCAAGTATAGATTGTGCATCTTGTAGGGACATGACTTTAATCATGTTCAAAGCACTCTCAAACCATATATAATCGCAACTAGGATGAAACAAAGATAGTGATATTCTAACCTCGCAGGCTCCCTTCAAATGGTACTAATGGGCAGGCTCCCTTCTATCAAGTATCAAGTACAAATGGACAAATCAGGGTATTCTTAAGTTACTAAACGCCATAAGGTTTTAATTTTTCATGACGCATTTGTTGACAAGGCTTAGAAAACAGAACACACAATTTCTCAAACAGAGACATCGGAGATCAACCACATCAGAATGATATTAAACTACCTATAACAAGTACATGGTTTTGTTTCAGGTAAATCTTTAGATGATGGATCCTGGGTATGGCCATACTAGTGAAGGCAGAGTTCTGGCAGTGTCCAGGGATGTGATAAAATTATTTCTGTTCACAAGGCAATGATAAGGCAGGGCATAAACATCACCAACCACATCTCTTGTTGACTAGTCGATCAATTTATACCAACAAATAAATTTAAGTTTCCTCACATCTTGTGATTGTATACCAAATTAAGAAGGCATCAACGATGAATGTTCACACACCTTTCTTGGTTCAGGTGAAATCTTCTCAATGGCCAACAAACCGAAAGGCACACAGCCACTGAACACGGTGCCGCCAACTAGCTGATAAATATATGGGCTAATGTGTACTGAAATGCAAATTCTAGGCAATTATATACAGAGCACTATAAGAAATTAATCTTTCTGAAATGCTAGCTGTGGAGCGCTTTGTGTGCATGTAAGTGAAAGGCATGATTATAGTCTAGTCATTGTGATACAACCATGCATCACAACCGGAAAGGAGGGAGTATATACTATCTGATAATTGTCTGTCCATACATGCTCCTATGAATTGATCTGACAGTAGCTCTTTAATATCTTTGCCTACAACTAGTCTATTAATTGTTATTTTGATTAGATGGCAGCTGCTGAACCGATCAACTGTCACTCCAATCATCTCTGAAACAAGTATACACTGAAACTAACACTGCTTGTGCATTGCGGCCATTGTATGGAAATCAGTTGCCTTAACTATAGTACAGTCAATTCTCTCCGACTATTGCATTTTTTACTTTGAGAAAGGGACAACACAGGAATGTACGAGATGGATTCCTATTAAGTAGCAAAGTAATTTTGCCTCCGGCTTCTGGAATTAATTAAAAGAAGCCGGTTCTCAAGTTATTGGATAGACCAGCAAGTTCAAGCATCAGTTCAAGCACCAGAGAGCTTAAAGCGAGAGAGAGATCACGTGATTTGTTCATTTTTCATCTTTTGACCACTTTTCTTCTTTCCTCCTTTTCCCTTTTTCTTTTTTCGTGTTCCTCTTTTTATTGAAAGTTTTTGTTTCTTTTTTCTAAATTGAATGAACTTTCTTCAAAATCAATGAACCTTTTTCAAATTGAACGAACATTTTTTTTCAAAATCAATGAACTTTTTTGAAAAATGACAAACTTTTTTTGAAAATTGATGAACTTCTTTTTTAGAATCGGTGACCTTTTTTTAAAATCGATGAACTTTTTTTCCAGATTTTGTGATTTTTTTTCAAAATTGATGAACTTTTTTTGAAAATCGATGAACTTTTTTTGAGAATCGATCGACTTTCTTTCTAAATCGATGAACTTTTTTAAAATTGATGAACTTTTTTCAAAATCGATTAACATTTTTCAATTTTCATGAACTTTTTTAATTCATTAATTTTTTTGAATACATGAACTTTTTTCTAATTCGTGATTCTTTTTTAAATCTGTGGACTTTCAAATTTGTTCACATTTTTCAAAAGAAATCACGTTTTTCTAAACTATTTTCAAATAATTAAAAAATCTACGTGGCATGTATGTCCAATAAATAGCTTGACTACAGTTTTTTTTTGTTCTTATTATACTCTGTCGCGCTGCAATAGGTCAGAAGTGCCATGTTTGATCTAGTGGTTAGCCAATGCGTTCGTGGGCCAGCCCATCACAGTGCGACAGTGAGCGCCCGTTCGGTCAACCAGCGCATAAGGGCATCTCCAGCTGTTGCCCCCCCCCCCCCCCCCAAGGACGCATAGAAATCGCCCCCTAGGGACGAGCCGGTGATACACTCGGCGCTGGGGGCGGTTTTATGCCCAACAGTCGTCTCTACCGCCCTTCACTGCCAGCGAAATTGGCCCACTTTGCAGCCCAATTTGGCGAATAAACGGCCCATATGGGCGAGAATAGGCCCATATTCGGCATGGTTTCGCCGTGTCTCGCTGCTCAATTATCAACACAATTATTCCTTATCACATATTTCATCACGTAAAAATCAAATACTTCAATAAAATACTACAACAACAAATAGTTCAAGACAAATTATATAGTTCAACAAATAAAACTCGTATTTCATCACGCGGTGTCCCCTTGAGCCTCCATAGGTGCTCAATCAGATCTTTCTGCAGCTTGATGATGCACTGTGGGTTTCGGATCTCCCGACGATACCGAGATAGGCGGTCCAAGTTGCCGGTAGCTGGTGATCAACTTCGCCAGAGGACCCTCACGTAGTATGGTTCAGTGTCAAACACTGGGTCTTCTTGCTCGATCTCGATGATCATGTTTTGCAAGATGACACAACAAGTCATGATATCCCACATTTGATCTTTCGACCAGGTCTGAGCGAGGTACCGAACAACAGCGAATCGAGATTGGAGCACACCAAATGCCCGCCGACATCCTTCCCGCAAGCCTCCCGAACCTTCGCAAACCAGCGTTCTTGCCTCCTCGCCATGTGGTTTGAGATCGTCTTTACAAATGTCGACCATCTCCGATAGATGCCGCACTAGATAGTACCCTTGTTGTATTGGTGCCCATTAATCTCAAGTTCACCGGAGGAGAATGACCCTCAACGAGCTTGGCAAAAACAGAGAGCACCGCGACACGTTGATGTCATTGTGAGTTCTGGCATACCAAAGAAGGAGTGCCAAATCCAGAGGTCCTGTGGCTACCGCCTCAAGCACCACACTGCAACCGCCTTTGGCGCCTTTGTACATCCCCTACCAACCAAATGGGCAGTTCTTCCATTGCCAATGCATGCAGTCGATGCTTCCAAGCATTCCAGGAAATCCTCTTGCTGCATTCTGGGCTAGGATCCGAGCAGCGTCTTCCGCATTGGGTGTTCTCAAGTATTGTGGCCCAAACACTACCACCACTGCCCGACAGAACTTGTAGAAACACTCTATGCTGGTGGACTCGGCCATGCGCCCATAGTCGTCGAGTGAATCACTGGGAGCTCCATATGCAAGCATCCTCATCGTTGTCGTGCACTTCGGATGGAGGTGAATCCAAGAGCGCCAATGCAATCCATCTTGCACTTGAAGTAGTTGTCGAACTCCCGGATGGAATTCACAATCCCGAGGAAGAGCTTTCGGCTCATCCGATAACGGCGCCGAAATGTTCTCTCGCCATGAAGTGGAGCATCGGCGAAGTAGTCGGAGTAGAGCATGCAAAGAGCCTTTGCAGACGATGCCGGTTCTTTGCTTTCACCCGCCCGGCGCCGAGCCACCTCGACGCTGCTTTTCATTGATCGCCAACACTGGCGAGGGCGGCGAGCATCATCGATGCTCTTCTTTCGACGGGCGTCGGCGCGGCTTCCTCCTCCGGCAGCGGCGAGCTCTTCCTCCTCATCCGAGTCCATCGCCGAGATACCAAACGCCGAACACCTTGCGCGGTGGGCGTGTACCCTCCGTTAAACCGCGCCTCGCGGCCGGAACGGCGGCCGAAACGACCACCACCGCGGAGGGACTGCCGCGCGAAGCCTGCTATTTTCGGGCGGGAATGGCTATCTAGCGAGTAGGCCGGCGGCCGTCGCCGGATATAGCTAGTGGTGGCCTGTATGGCGAGGCGAGTCGGGGAAGAAAACCTTGACTTTTCCCCGCCGGTGTGGGCCAGCGTGCTTTTCCTAGCGCCGGAGCCCCTAACGGCTCCCCAGTGGCCTGGTTCAGCCTGTGACCGTCGGGCGGAAAAAAAGGTCCGAGCAGCGATTTTGGCGTTCAGGCGGCAGGCCGTTTTTGGCGCCCGGCGCCCGAAAAAAAAGTGGCTTTGGGGGGGCCTATTGAGGGCGCGGCTGGAGATGCCCTAAGGCCCTTAGGAGCTCTCTATACACACAGCCCTCAGGTCGCTCAGCTACATGACTCCTGTGCCTCCCCGGTTCTCTTTCTCAGCCTACCAACATCTACTTGTTACCCAAACCGTCAAGCTCTGTTCAAACCATAGGCTGTTAAGCATGTAACTCCGTGCAGGCATGTGACATTACACGCGTATGGTACCACACACTCATGCTTCTTCAAAGTTCGAAATGAGTGGCATTGGGAAAACACCTTTGACTTGATGGTGAAAAGGTCCTGAGAGATCGTGCCCACCGGTGGTGGTGTCTCGTCGCTTACTTTTGACCAGGGCATCTAAAACCTACACTCGCAAGGGCAGACCCACGAAACTGCGAAGCAAGTCGGAGTATTTGATGGTCAGCTGGAGTTTGAAGGAGATTGTCTGTGGTCAACTTCTCACACGTGTGCAGTCATGTCCTGATGCGGTTTGGAGTATGGCAGATGCAATCTCTTTGTTGCTTCAGATTTCAGAGATATCACATTTTCCCCCCTGAATTTACACACATGTAATAAGTGGACTTTGCCAACAAGGGGTAAATTCGAATGGAAAATTATGGAATTGTAAATAGAAACTTGAATTAACAAACTGAAACGGAACGATGACTTGGAGCGGAAAAACATGTAGCATCGATCTATATTTACACATACGGAAATCTCCGCTTTCCTTATCCATGTAGCCCGGCCACATAGATTCATTATCTATAGACATGTGGTCTAATCCCATCCATCCACTCAACCCTACGATAATCCTAACAACTCATGTGGTCTAATCCCATCCATCCATTCAACCCTACCATAATCCTAACCGCTCTACTGAGTCCTCTTCTTCCACTAATCACCCAATCGATATTGCTTTACATAACCTTCATGCATGATAATATTTGTGATCTTGTTGGCAAAATTGACCTACTTTGTGTTTTTTATAGTTCAAGGATATTTCGTGTTTAAAAAATGTTCACTATTGTATCCATACCTCTCATTATTAGGTCTATATTTGTTTTCTTTTGTAGTATCTGCTTCCAATTTGGAATTTCATATTCTCCCCCTCTTCCGCTAAAGGAATTTCAAATACCATATACAACTTGTGTAGTATGATCACCAGATGTAAGGTTGTTGCTTTGCGACAATGTGTAATTATTTAGTAAAAAATATATTTCATGGTATCTCCAAATTATCCCACATTGATTTTATTTGAACTGAAATAGAAATAGGATGGTGTCAGGCTAGCAAGAACCATTGTCTAACAGTCACATTCATAGTATCATTATAAGCACCATTTTCCTTTTCTGGGTGGACTATTTTATACAATACATACTCTTAACATTATTGACACAATTTCATCACTTAATTACTAGCACCACACACATAGTAATATAGAACAACAATTCACATTGCGTGTCACGCATAAATTGAGATGGCATCTGAGAGTTCATGCTAGGCTCGAAACAATGCCATGTAGCTCCTTTTTAATTGCTCATGGAAAAGTTGTTCCATGCGAGGCAAGGGATCGACGGAAGTGGCCTATGTATTCTAGGTAACAATTGCTCACAAATCTTATTTGTTTCATCTACTAACTTCGTATTTATTTCATCTTCCATGTGAGGCGAGGGTGAGAGAGTTAATAACCTTTCCAGGCATGCACTTTATGAGGTAGATGGCGGTGAGAAATGCCTCATACCAAAACTTCAGTGCCATGGATGCATGTAGAAGGAGAGTGAAACCAAAGTCTACGATGTGGTGATGTTTGCACTCGATGAAAGCATTATTTTGGTGAGCATGATGACAAGAAATATGGTGAGAAATACCAATTTTCTGGAAAAAAAACCACTAGGTTTATGATATTCACTTCCCTAATCTGTTTGGATGGAAAAACATGTTTTATTAAATTGATGTGCAACAAGTTACTGAAAATCGTGTAATTTTATAAAGCATGATGAAATAAATCACAAAAACTTAATATAGTTATCAGTAAGACTCACATAGAAATTATTGCGACCGACAAAACTAGGATCAGCCCCCCCACACACACACACACACACAGAGAAAAATCAACTCTAATGGAAAACTAGACAAACTTCGTGAAAGGAGGATATGGCAATTGATGCATCTTGCCCGACACATAAATAAACTGATGCATTATTAAAATAATTGAAAACTAAAATTTAAATTTCTCTAAGAGATTTTCATACGACCGAAGATGCGGGATGCTTGATTCAGTTGTGCTAGCAACCATAGACATGGTGACGACAAGATCGTATGCGGCTGGATTGTGCTTCAACCTGTACATTTCCTCCCTCGGTCTATAGTGCATAGAACTTTTACCATTTCCTGCTCCTTCAAAATAAAGGACGATGGATGAACTTAAAAATATGTGTTATTATCATATGCAAGACTATGCATGTAAGCAAGATTCTTTCTGGCATTAGGAATAGTTAAGAATGCTTTAAAGATGAAGGTCACAATTTGGGGGTTTAACCATGGCATGACCAATATGATTAATCTTTATAATTGCATCATTAGCCACATGGATTTGATAGTCACCATGATACCTCTCACAGACCCCTAGTTTGTCATGTTCACCTATTATGTGATCCGTGGCCCCAGAATCAGCATATTGGTTGCGTCAATGCCGTAGGTAGCCATGATAGACATGTGCGTGCAATGTACGACGAAGGGCGGAGGACGGCGAGGCTGATGCGCACGACGGACGACGGAGGGCGGAAGATGGAGATGCCAGTGTGCGCGACGGAGGACGGAGGACGGATGGATGCGCCGGACTGCCGGAGTGTGACCTAGCTAGGGCGCCGCCACCATCCCGCTCTCTGCTGCTCTACGTGTGCGTGGGGAATTGCTAATGCTAGGGTTGAAGCAAGCGTGCGTGAGGTTAGGCTGGGGCTGGCGCTGCTGGGGTCATGAGCGATGGCCGATGGGCCTGTGCTGTGAGCTCTGATTGACTGATTCTGTGAAATCTACTGGGCCTTTCAGTTTTGTTCGGTTTAACCGATTTTTTTCGGTTTTAAACCGAAAAAACCAAATGCAATATGGTTTCTTATTTTGCAAACTGAAACCATAACCAAAACCTGAAAAAAAACCGGAATTTTGGTTCGGTTTGGTTTTGGTTTTCGGTTCGGTTTTACAAGATGGCCCATGGTAGACATGTTTTGCACTCGGGTCGTGGAAACTTTGATCGATTCACTTCCAACAATCCAAGTCTCCATGGCCCTCTTTGAAGCACAATTGACATGTGGGCTTCTTGTAGGTCTCACCATCATAGCACTGGAACAGGTGGAAGTTGCCATGTCCACCTCGTCTAACATTTCCCCCCGAAAAGGAGGGTTTCCCCTGGCCTCTGCATCATATGATGTACACAATTATATTTATTAAGTTCAGAGCATCAAACATTCAATACACCATAAAAAGAATAGGGAGAAAAAACAAAGCTAGATACAACCAGACACTAACAAGATATAATGACAAAAACACATCTATACGTATACTAACAAAGCAAGGTGCGTTTCTCAAGAAAAAAATCCGCTCACCATCCAATTTTTTTTTCTATCCAAGATGGTACTAAATATTTTTGCGTCCACCAGCTCGAAAAGGAAAACCAGTTTCTCCAGAGTTTTGTCATGGGCCACGCACGCTACTGCCCAGCAAATCAACCCATTTATTTTCCTGCCCACGCAACTGGGGAAACCTTATTTGGCGTGTAGTGCGTCAAATAGTCGGTGCTTCGCACAGGGCGCCCCCGACTGGCCGGTCTGTTTTGTTTTCTTTTTCTGTGTTTTGTTTCTATTTTTCCCTTTTCCGTTCATTTATCTTTTCCTTTGCGGTTACTTTTTTCCCTTTCAAGTTTATATTACCTTTTCCTTTTTGCAAATTAAAAAATTAAAAATATTTAGAATTTCAATGTTTGTTGAATTTTAAAAATGTTCATAATTTCACAATTTTGTTCCTGTTTCAAAAAAATTGGAAGTTCAAATTTTGGTTCTCATTCTGAAAATTGTTCAAAATATAAAAATTCCATTTTTCAATGTTATTTCTATTTTCATAGAAATATTCTTTTAAAATGTTCCAAATTCAAAATAATGTCCGCATTAAAAAAGATCATTTTCTAAAATTGTTCTGAATGTTTAAAACATATTCCAGTTTTAAAAAAATTGTTCACAAATTCATAAAATACGGGTTTTATAAAAGATCCATTTTTTCATATTTTTTTGTGAAATTAAAATAAAATGATCCTGTTTCAAATTGGATATCTCTCACGTTGCAACACAAGGGCATATGTGCTAGTATCCTATTATGGGATCATCATCCAACCATGATGAAGAATCCTCAAGAAAAGATCTCCAGTTGAGTGCATCCAAAGTCCGTGAATCCCTGTCCTCCACATGAAGTAGGGTAAACCATGGACGTATAAAGCATGTGACTCTGTAGATGACCTGTATGAAATTAGGAAATTTGAAGTTGTATAAAATAAGATCATTATGAAAAATCTGCAATGCCTAAAGTAAAGCATAAACATTGACACATATGAGCCTTAAGTAGGGACGAACACCCCACATCCAATTACTGACCATATTCACCATGTCAGTTTGGGGTGGAAATCAAAAGCTACATGTTTCTTTTGCCACACCAATATTGCAAACGGGCAAATGATGAATAATCACACATAAGCAATATTTATTTGCATCTCTCACAATGAAGTTTGGCCAGGTTACCCTTTGGCCAAAATGAGACCTTTGTTTATGAATCATGTAAAGATGTTTATTTTCGAGGGGGGCATTAGCTTCCAAATGTATTTATTTTGAAAGAGTAGTGTTGATAACGTTATCATACACCTAAAACATGAAAGTTACCACGAGTGCCCGCTAGAGAGGCCACAGCCACCACCATGTTTGCCGGGGCAGTATCGTGTGCCACCACCATGACCATGTGATGTGGCGTTGGCAGATGGATAATGCGCCACTAAAGCTTGGCTCTAGCCGCGCCACGAAGGCGAGAAGCTGCGAGTAATAGTCATGAGATTGATTGGCTCCATTTTACGGACATGGACGCGACCAACAGATTGTAGTGTGTGTCTAGTCCAGCAAGGAGCACCGAGATTAGACCGTCGTCATCGATATTCTCTCCTGCTGCAGCAGGTTAAATCGTTGAGGCCTCTCATCTCAGTGAAGTAGGCATTGGCCGATATCTCGTTCTTTTTCGTGTTCAACAACTGCGTTCTTTATTGAATAATGCAAGCACGAGATTAGACTTTCCTCTCAGAGGAAAATTTTAAATGTTTTTGTTTTCCGAAACACGATTTTAAATCGTTTTCAAATTTTCCCTATAGAATATACTTGATTTACCAGTCTCCACAACGCTTCACAACATGTGTAGCGTAATTTCTCAATGGAACAACTCAACATACAATCCTACACTTAGAAAGGCTAAATTTGGTGAACCGAGGGCACACAGTTACAACCTCAAATCCTACGGCTGTCGAGTCAAGAACACGTGACACTGGCCAGCAATATATGTTGGACGGTAGGCATAAGTCTAGCACCTGCTATTAAACTGCTAGCCATAAGTGTAATTTATGGCATATTAAAAGCTGATATTTTAATCGATCATTATGCATAGCCATCAACTTTTTTGTTCACTCCGTCTTATATGAACCAACCAAACCTTTTGATCGATCATCCACATATACAACTAGCACTCTGGTATTCTATCTCCTGGATATCCGTATGCATACCTAATCTTTTGGTCCATAGGGACACAACATAAGCTTCTGGTAGTCAGCTATGCGGACGCTGCGGAGGTGTTTCCTACCCTAGCCGTCGCCGCCGCCAGGCGACTAGGGCGAGGCACTTTTTTCCTCCGATCTCCACCGGCCGGTGCGCTGGCCCCCTCTCCCTTCGGCTGCTGCTCCGGCGGCAGGAGGGAGGGGGGACCCCGTTTCTCCGCTTTGTAGTTAGGTTTTGGATTTGTAGGCGTGGTGCGCCGTTGGGGTGGTGGGAGCGGCGCCCGGACGAATAAATCTGTCTCAACCCCACTCCCACACCGGCGGTGTCCTTCATGGCGGCGTCTCAGAGTTGATGGCATCATGTCTCCGCCGATCCCTCGATCGACAGCGTTAGGGTTCATGGATGGTGTTGACCAGGCGGCGGGCGACTCCATCGGTGTGTCTCTCATCCGCTCTGTCCCGTTCTTTGTGGCGTTGTCTCCGACGTCATGGTGGAGCAGGGAGGTTTTGTCGTTCAGAGTACGCTGCAGGCGGTTGTCTACGCAAGTGACGGTGGAAGATGGAGTATCTTGTGTTGGGTCCGTGTGGTCGGCGGGCAGTTCTGGTTTCCTTCTCCGACGTCGTCGTCATGCGAGGGTGTCAGTTCTGAAGTTCGATGGCGTGTCCGGGGACATGTTGCCCCGGTCTGATTCTTTCAACGGCTATGGTTTTGCTTTTGGCAAACTACTTTGGAGGTCCGTAAAGCTGCTGATCAGCGATGAAGCCGCGTCGAGCTTGGGCGAAGAGGTGATCTGTCATTTTACCCTTTGGTGGCCGCTTGGGTGGTGTCGAAGGAAAGGGACAAGCGCTGGTATTTTGCATAGGATTTTCCTATCTTTTCAGTCATGTATGATCGGTGCTTACGTGCCTTGTAACTTAATTTTTATTCTATATAAATGAAACACGTATTACCATGCAAAAAAGGTAGTCAGCTATGCATTGTACGATATGGAGTACGAAGCACAAGCACTCCCATCGTGTCCACGCACAGTGTGCATGGTGATGTGCACGCATTCTTTTTAGGAATAAGAGGCATAGGGAAAATTTTGACTATAGGGCTTGGAGCTGATGCAACCACCAGCCTGTTTTTAGCGAAGGAGCGCTCCCAGACAAGAAGAAAATAGAATTCACTAGTCTCCTTGGCTCAGTGGTTGGGTATGTGGTTGTGCAGCCCAACAACCCGAGTGTAATTCCCAGAATTGACGGGTGATGCACAAGGGTTTTCTCCTGTTTATTAAGAATCAAGCTAGGTGTATGGTGGAACCACTCATCAATAAATATCTTGATACTCATTTAAAAAATTCCGAAGACCATGTTTATCTTGGTACTCATACTAAAATGGTCGTATGTATCCTTAGTTGGTGCAGAGGCCGGGAAGTAAAAACCTCTCCCATTTTAAAGGAAGATAAAAAAACCCTCTCTTGACAACCAGTTGCACCCGCGTCGCCCTCCCGCTAGGGCGGCTCTGGTGAAAATCCTAGCCGCCGCCGCCGGGCATGTCCATCCTCCCCCTCCCCTCCGCCGCCGCTAGAGGAGGTCGCCGGGCAAAGCCCCAGGCGGCTGATGGCGGCGGCGGAGGCTCTCTTCCCTCCCGACCCAGATCAGGTGAGGCGGGTCACCCATAGCGCAGGGGCGCCCTCCCATGATCTGAGTCGCGGAAGCACGGCGACGCGTTAGGCGACGGCGCAAGGCGGCGGCATGGTGTTGGGCGAGGGAGGCGGAGCAGAAGCTCGGAGGAAGATCTGGTGGCGCCGGCCGTTCAATGGGCTCGCGGGCATGGCGGACTTGGTCGCGGTGGCCGGCGGCTCGGCCTGTCGCCGGCAGCTGGATCCCGGGGCGACGGCCCTGGAAGGTGGCGGCGGGTGAAGCTTGGGCTTCACGCGACGGCATGGCGTGGTGTTGTCCCTATCCAAGGCGGATCTTCATCGCCGATCCCGTGGTTTTGCCGCGGATTGGTTCAGATCAGAGACGGTGATGAGCGTGCGGGATCGATCTCGGTGGCTCTCGCGGTTTGGCGAGGTAGAGTGGGAGTCCTCCTCCCAGGTTTCAGTGGTGGCGCATTCAGGCAGTGGCCGGTGTGCCAGGGCTCCTACGGTGGCACTGCTGCTATCTAGGCGGCTAGATCTGGGGCTTTGAACGTGGTCGAGACAGTGCACATGTTGTCGGGTGGATGTCTTGGGACGGATCCGAGTGAAAACTTGGTCTTCGGTCGTTGGCCGGAGCCGGTGATGATGATGCCCTTATCATCGTTTCCTTCATGAAGGCATCATCGGGGTACAAATCCCAAACCCACCCAATACCTTCGGGGGAAACCCTAAATCAGTCGATCGGATGACGGTGGCATTCATGTGTTGTTACCCCCTTGGGGGGCGGCATTCTTGGAGATGCACTTCGGGCTTGAGGGACCAGCGGATGGCTTCTTCGGTGGAGCGGTGTTTCTTTCTACATATTCATGGCGGCTCTTGGCGGCATGGAGCAGCGGAGGCTTGGCGTTAGATGTGTGGTGATGGACACGCCGCAGGAGGTCGATGCTGTCCGAGTCATGGTGGCGTCGGCGGCAGCTAGACTGGGCAAGGTCGATGTAGCAAGACAGCTACGAAGATGGATTGGTGGCGGTGTGGCTGCAAAGCCTCATACCCGTAGACGCCCCTGGTTGAGGAGCACGCCGGACTGGTGGTTGCCCATACCCGCAAAGGCCCCGGTTGGGAACTTCGTGTCTTAGATGTTAGGTTTGGCTGCGAGGTCTGCATTTGGTATTAGGCCAGACTATCGCCGCCTTCATCA
The DNA here is from genome assembly GCA_021605145.1 of Aegilops bicornis. Taxonomy (NCBI): domain Eukaryota; kingdom Viridiplantae; phylum Streptophyta; class Magnoliopsida; order Poales; family Poaceae; genus Aegilops; species Aegilops bicornis. The sequence continues at coordinate 687,991,015 of CM038673.1, read as the reverse complement.
ACCTGGATAGAAGTAGCGATGATGTTGCTTATACGGTGGTTTTGATCTTCTTGTTGTACGACTTTGTAAGATCTTGTGTTAATAATTAATAAGATGACCGTGTATCGTCCAGGATAACGCAGAGGCCGGGGTATTCCTCATTTTCTAAAAAAACTAGTCTCCTTTCTCCGCTTTCTTGCTTCTTGACAGACAAATTGGCCATGTGTGCCAGTGAGAAGCACGGCTGGGTCCGATAGACGACGAGGGCCTCGAAGATGGCACTGACAAGTGGGGCGACATAATTAGTCAGGATGACAGGTTGACTCGTTGCATCAGGCTAACCAGCGGTGCCACTGCCGATGAGAAGGACGTCGTCTCGCCATCTCGGAGGAGCTCCTCCTGGCGCTTGGAAGAGATCTCGCGCCCGGGCGTCTCCATGGGATGCCGTCGCGTTGCTCCACCTGAGGAGGAACTGGTCGCTCACTCGGCCTTTGCATCATATTATGCACACAATTATATTTATTAAATTTGGAGCATCAAACATCCAATACCCCATACAAAGAATAGGGAGAAAAACAGCTAGAAACAACCAGACACTAACAAAATATTATGACACAAACACATCTATACCTACTAACAAAGTAAGGTGTGTATCTCTAGTGTTTAGCCAAAGTGATACTAAATATTTTTGTGTCTGCCTGCTAGAAAAGGAAAATCGGTTTCTCCAGAATTTTGTCATGGGCCGCGAGCGCTAGCTGCTGCCCAACGAAGGCAACCCACTTATTTTCCTACCCACGCAACTGGGAAAACCCTATTTGTCGCGCAGTGCCGGAAATAGTCAGAGTTGGCACATGGCGCCCAAGAGCGCGTCGGTCCCTTTTTAGTGTTCTCTTTCTATTTTTTTCCTTTTCAGATCATTTATCTTTTTGTTTCATTTTTCCCTTCCAAATTTATTTTTATTTCCCCTTTTGTAAATTCAGAAAATTAAAAAATACTCAAAATTCCATTTCGATTTTTTCAAAAAATGTCCAGAATTTTACAATTGTGTTCCCATTTTTAAAGTTTTGGAACTTTAAATTTTGTTCTCATTTCGAAATTTGTTCCAGATTTTAAATGCTTCATTTTTCATTTTTTGATATTTTCATAAAAATATGCATTTAAAAATGTTTCAAATTCAAAAATTATTATCGTTTAAATGAAATGTTCAAAAATTCAAAATAATGGTCGCATTTAAAAAGCTCATCTTCTAAATAAGTTTTGAATGTCTAAATCATATTCATGTTTTGAAAATTGTTCACAAATTCATAAAAAATGTGGTTTATAGAAAGATTCATGTTTTCAAAAACTATTTGTGAAATTAAAAAATGAACCCGTTTCAAATTTGATATCTCCCCTGTTGCAAGCACGGGCATATATGCTAGTATCCTATTATGGAATCATCATCAAGCCATGATGAAGAATCCTCGTGCAAACATCTCCAGTTGAGTGCACCCAAAGTGCGTGAATCCACTATCCTCCACATGACGTAGGGTAAACCATGGACGATATAAAGCATGTGACTTTGTATATGACCGCAAGGAATTAGGGAATTTGAAATTGTATAAAATAAGATCATTATGAAAATTCTAATAATGCCTAAAGTAATGCATAAACATTCGCGTAATGCCTAAAGTAAAGCATAAACATTGACACATATTTGCCTTAAGCAGGAGGAACACCCCACATCCAATTACCGACCATATTCACCATGCCAGTTGGGGGTGGAAAATCAAAAGCGACATGCATCTTTTACCACACCAATATTGCAAACGGGCAAATGATGAATAATCACACATAAACAATATTTCTTTGCATCTCTGGCAATGACGTTTGACCAGGTTACCCATTGATCAAAATGAGAGCTTTGTTTATGAACCACATAAAGATCTTTATTTTCGAGGGGGGCATTAACTTCCAAATGTATTTATTTAGAAAGAGTGGTATTGATAACGTTATCATACACCTACAGCATGAAACTTATCATGATGTGACCGCTAGAGAGGCCACCGCCACCACCGTGTTTGCCGAGGTAGTATGCTATGCCACCACCATGACCATGTGATGTGGCATTGGCCGAGAACATCGTGTCGCTAGAGCTTGGCTCTAGCCGCACCTCGAAGGCGAGAAGCTACGAGTACAAGTTGTGAGGATGATTGGCTCCATTTTGGCGGGCATGGATGAGACCAACAGATTGTAGTGTGTGTCTAGTCTGGAAAGGAGCACCGAGATTAGATCGTCGTCATCGATCTTCTTTCCAGCTGCAGCAAGTTCATTGATGAGGCCTCTCATTTCAGTGAAGTAGGCATTGACTGACATCTCGTTCTTCTTCGTGTTCGAAAGTTGCTTTCTTTAATGAATAATGCAAGCACGAGAATAGGAGGAACAATGCGAGGATTGTCAGGGAACGCGGTAATTTCAAAATTTTCATACCATCACGCAAGATCTATCACTAGGTGATGCATAGTAATGAGAGGGGAGAGTGTTGTCTACGCACTCGTGAGACCGAAAGCGGAAACGTTATGATATTGTGGTTGATGTAGTCGTACGTCTTCACGATCTGACTGATCCTAGCACCGAAGGTACGGCAACTCCGCGATCTGCACACGTTCAGCTCGGTGACGTCCCACGAACTCTTGATCTAGCTGAGGTTGAGGGAGAGTTTCGTCAGCACGACGGCGTAGTGACGGTGATAATGAAGTTACCGGCGCAGGGCTTCGCCTAAGCACTACGACGATATGACCGAGGTGTGTAACTATGGAGGGGGGCACCGCACACGGCTAAACAATCAACTTGTGTGTTCTAGGGTGCCCCCCTGCCCCCGTATATAAAGGAGCAAGGGGAGGCCGGCCGGCCCTCCAAGGGCGCGCCCCCAATTGGGGAATCCTACTAGGACTCCAAGTCCTAGTAGGTTTCCACCTAAAGGGAGAGAGGGGGAAGGAAGGAGAGGGAGAGGGGGGAGGCAAGGGGGGCGCCACCCCCCCTTCCTTGTCCTATTCGGACTCAAGGGAAGGGGGCGCGCGGTCTGCCTTGGCTGGCCCTCTCTCTTTACTAGGCCCATCGAGGCCCATTAGTTTCCACTGGGGTTCGGTAACCCTCCGGCACTCCGGTTTTATCTGAAACTTCTCGGAACACTTCCGGTGTCCGAATATAGTCGTCCAATATATCATTCTTAATGTCTCAACCATTTCGAGACTCCTCGTCATGTCCGTGATCACATCCGGGACTCTGAACAATCTTCAATACATCATATCACATAAACTCATAATACCAATCGTCATCGAACGTTAAGCGTGCGGACCCTACAGGTTCGAGAACTATGTAGACATGACCGAGACACATCTTCGGTCAATAACCAATAGTGGAACCTGGATGCTCATATTGGTACCTACATATTCTATGAAGATCTTTATCGGTCAAACCGCATAACAACATGCATTGTTCCCTTTGTCATCAGTATGTTACTTGCCCGAGATTCGATCGTCAGTATCTCAATACCTAGTTCAATCTCGCATCGACAAGTCTCTTTACTCGCTCCATAATACTTCATCCCGTAACTAACTCATTAGTCACAATGCTTGCAAGGCTTATAGTGATGAGTATCACCGAGAGGGCCCAGAGATACCTCTACGAACCAGGGAGTGACAAATCCTAATCTTTATAATCACCCATTTACGTTGTGACGTTTGGTAGCACACAAAGTGTTCCTCCGGTATTCGGGAGTTGCATAATCTCATAGTCTGAGGAACTTGTATAAGTCATGAAGAAAGCAGTAGCAATGAAACTGACACAGTCATGATGCTAATCTAACAGATGGGTCATGTCCATCACATCATTCTCCTAATGATGTGATCCCGTTCATCAAATGACAACACATGTCTATGGTTAGGAAACATAAACATCTTTGATTAACGAGCTAGTCAAGTAGAGGCATACTAGGGACTATAGGTTTTGTCTATGCATTCACACATGTACTATGTTTCTGGTTAATACAATTCTAGCATGAATGATAAACATTTATCACGAATTAAAGAAATAAATAATAACTTTATTATTGCCTCTAGGGCATATTTCCTTCAGTCTCCCACTTGCACTAGAGTCAATAATCTAGATTACATAGTAATGATTATAACACCCATGGAGTTTTGGTGCTTATCATGTTTTGCTCGTGGAAGAGGCTTAGTCAATGGGTCTGCAACATTTAGATCTGTGTGTATCTTGCAAATCTCTATGTCCCCTTCCTACACTTGATGACGGATGGAATTGAGCGTCTCTTGAGGTGCTTGGTTCTCTTGTGAAATCTGGATTCCTTTGCCAAGGCAATATCACCAAGATTGTCACAAAAATTTCATTGGACCCGATGAACTAGGTATGACACCTAGATCGGATATGAACTCCTTCATCCAAACTCCTTCATTTGCTGCTTCAAGCATCAATGTACTTTGCTTCACACGTAGATCCGCCACGGCGCTCTCCTTGGAACTGCACCAACCGACAACTCCTCCATTCAATAAAAATACGTATCCGGTTTGTGACTTAGAGTCATCCGGATCAGTGTCAAAACTTGCATCGACGTAACCGTTTACGATGAGCCCTTTTTCATCTCCATAAACGAGAAACATATCCTTAGTCCTTTTCAGGTATTTGAGGATGTTCTTGACCGATGTCCAGTGCTCCACTCCGGGATTACTTTGGTACCTCCCTGCTATGCTTATAGCAAGACATACATCAGGTCTGGTACACATCATTGCATACATGATAGAACCTATGGCTGAAGCATAGGGAATAACTTTCATTTTCTCTCTATCTTCTGTAGTGGTCGGGCATTGAGTCTGACTCAACTTCACACCTTGTAACACAGGCAAGAACCCTTTCTTTGATCGATCCATTTTGAACTCCTTCAAAACTTTATCAAGGTATGTGCTTTGTGAAAGTCCAATTAAGCGCCTTGATCTATCTCTATAGATCTTGATGCCCAATATGTAAGCATCTTCTCTGAGGTCTTTCATAGAAAACTCTTATTTAGGTATCCCTTTATGCTATACATAAATTCTATATCATTTCCAATCAACAATATGACATCTACATATAAGATTAGAAATGCTACAGAGCTCCCACTCACTTTCTTGTAAATACATGCTTCTCCAAAAGTATGTATAAAACCATATGCTTTAATCACACTATCAAAGCATTTATTCCAAATCCAAGAGGCTTGCACCAGTCCATAAATGGATCGTTGGAGCTTGCACACTTTGTTAGCACCCTTTGGATCGACAAAACCTTCCGGCTACATAATATACAACTCTTCTTCCAGAAATCCATTTAGAAATGCAGTTTTGACATCCATTTGCCAAATTTCATAATAATAAAATGCAACAATTGCTAACATGATTCAGACAGACTTAAGCATCACTACGGTGAGAAAGTCTTATCGTAGTCAACTCCTTGAACTTGTCGAAAAACTTTCACAACAAGTCGAGCTTTGTAAACAGTAAAATTACCGTGCGCGTCAGTCTTCTTTCCGAAAGATCCATTTATTTTCTATGGCTTGCCGATCATCCGCAAGTCCACCAAAGTTCACACTTTGTTCTCATACATGGATCCCATCTCAGATTTCATGGCCTCTAGCCATTTTGCGGAATCGGGGCTCATCATCGCTTCCTCATAGCTCGTAGGTTCATCATGGTCTATTAACATGAATTACAGAACAGGATTACCGTACCACTTTGGTGCGGATCTTATTCTGGAAGACCTACGAGGTTCGGTAGTAACTTGATCTGAAGCTTCATGATCATCATCATTAGCTTCCTCATTAATTGGTGTAGGAATCACTTGAATTGATTTCTGTGATGAACTACTTTCCAATAAGAGAGAAGGTACAACTACATCATCAAGTTCTATTTTCCTCTCACTCACTTCTTTCGAGAGAAACTCCTTCTCTAGAAAGGATCCATTCTTAGCAACAAAGATTTTGCCTTCGGATCTGTGATAGAAGGTGTACCCAACAGTTTCCTTTGGGTATCCTATGAAGATGCACTTCTCCGATTTGGGTTCGAGCTTATCGGTGGAAGTTTTTCATATAAGCATCGCAACCCCAAACATTAAGAAGCGACAACTTTGGTTTCTTGCCAAACCACAGTTCATAAGGCGTCGTCTCAACGGATTTTGATGGTGCCCTATTTAAAGTGAATGCAGCCGTCTCTAAAGCATAATCCCAAAATGATAGTGGTAAATCAGTAAGAGACATCATAGATCACGCCATATCTAATAAAGTACGGTTACGACGTTCGGACACACCATTTCACTCTGGTGTTCCACGTGGCGTTAATTGTGAAACTATCCCATGTTGTTTCAAATGAAGACCAAACTCGTAACTCAAATATTCTCCTCCATGATCAGATCGTAGAAACTTTATTTTCTTGTTATGATGATTTTCCACTTCACTCTGAAATTCTTTGAAATTTTCAAATGTTTTAGACTTATGCTTCATTGAGTAGATATAACCATATCTGCTTAAATTATCTCGAAGGTAAGAAAATAACGATACCCACCTCGAGCATCAATACTCATTGGACGGCATACATCGGTATGTATTATTTCCAACAAGTCAGTAGCTCGTTCCATTATTCCATAGAACGGAGTTTTAGTCATCTTGCCCATAAGGCACGGTTCACAAGCACCAAGTGATTCGTAATCAAGTGATTCCAAAAGTCCATCAACATGAAGTTTCTTCACGCGCTTTATACTGATATGACCCAAACGGCAGTGCCACAAATAAGTTGCACTATTATTATTAAACTTCAATCTTTTGGCTTCAAGACTATGAATATGTGTATCACTACTATCAAGATTCAATAAAAATAGACAACTCAGCAGGGGTGCATGACCATAAAAGATATTACTCATATAAATAGAACAACCAATATTCTCTGACTTAAATGAATAACCGCCTCGCATTAAACAAGATCCAGATATAATGTTCATGCTCAACGCTGGCACCAAATAACAATTATTCAGGTCTAAAACTAATCCTGATGGTAGATGTAGAGGTAGCGTGCCGACCGCGATCACATCGACTTTGGAACCATTTCCCACGCGCATCGTCACCTCGTCCTTAGCCAATCTTCGCTTAATCCGTTGTCCCTGTTTCGAGTTGCAAATATGAGCAATGTAACCAGTATCAAATACCAGGCGCCATCATGAGCATTAGTTAAGTACACATCAATAACATGTATATCAAATATATCTTTCACTTTGCCATCCTTCTTATCCACCAAATATTTGGGGCAGTTTCACTTCGAGTGACAAGGCCCTTTGTAGTAGAAGCACTCAGTTTCAGGCTTAGGTCCAGACTTAGGTTTCTTCTCTTGAGAAGCAACCTTTTTCTAAATTGAATGAACTTTCTTCAAAATCAATGAACCTTTTTCAAATTGAACCAACATTTTTTTTCAAAATCAATGAACTTTTTTGAAAAATGACAAACTTTTTTTGAAAATTGATGAACTTCTTTTTTAGAATCGGTGACCTTTTTTTAAATCGATGAACTTTTTCCAGATTTTGTGATTTTTTCAAAATCGATGAACTTTTTGAAAATCGATGAACTTTTTTTGAGAATCGATCGACTTTCTTTCTAAATCGATGAACTTTTTTAAAATTGATGAACTTTTTTCAAAATCGATTAACATTTTTCAATTTTCATGAACTTTTTTAATTCATTAATTTTTTTGAATACATGAACTTTTTTCTAATTCGTGATTCTTTTTTAAATCTGTGGACTTTCAAATTTGTTCACATTTTTCAAAAGAAATCACGTTTTTCTAAACTATTTTCAAATAATTAAAAAATCTACGTGGCATGTATGTCCAATAAATAGCTTGACTACAGTTTTTTTTTTGTTCTTATTATACTGTCGCGCTGCAATAGGTCAGAAGTGCCATGTTTGATCTAGTGGTTAGCCAATGCGTTAGTGGGCCAGCCCATCACAGTGCGGCAGTGAGCGCCTGCTCGGTCAACCAGCATAAGGGCATCTCCAGCTGTTGCCCCCCCAAGGACGCATAGAAATCGCCCCCTAGGGACGAGCCGGTGATACACTCGGCGCTGGGGGCGGTTTTATGCCCAAATCGCCTCACTGCTTTTAGGCGCTAAATTGGCCCACTTTGCAGCCCAATTTCGGCGAATAAACGACCCATATGGGCGAGAATAGGCCCATATTCGGCATGGTTTCGCCGTGTCTCGGCGTTCAATTATCAACACAATTATTCCTTATCACATATTTCATCACAGAAAAATCAAATACTTCAACAAAATACTACAACAACAAATAGTTCAAGACAAATTATATAGTTCAACAAATAAAACTTCGTATTTCATCACGCGGTGTCCCCTTGAGCCTCCATAGGTGCTCAATCAGATCTTTCTGCAGTTGATGATGCACCTGTGGGTTTCGGATCTCCGACGATATCGAGATAGGCAGTCCAAGTTGCGGTAGTCGGTGATCAACTTCGGCTAGAGGACCCTGCCTGTAGTATGGTTTAGTGTCAAACACTGGGTCTTCTTGCTCGATCTCGATGATCATGTTTTGCAAGATGACACAGCAAGTCATGATATCCCACATTTGATCTTTCGACCAGGTCTGAGCGAGGTACCGAACAACAGCGAATCGAGATTGGAGCACACCAAATGCCCGCTCGACATCCTTCCTGCAAGCCTCCTGAACCTTCGCAAACCAGGCGTTCTTGCCTCCTGCCATGTGGTTTGAGATCGTCTTTACAAATGTCGACCATCTCGGATAGATGCCGTCGGCTAGATAGTACCCTTGTTGTATTGGTGCCCATTAATCTCGAAGTTCACCGGAGGAGAATGACCCTCAACGAGCTTGGCAAAAACAGGAGAGCACCGCAACACGTTGATGTCATTGTGAGTTCTGGCATACCAAAGAAGGAGTGCCAAATCCAGAGGTCCTGTGTGGCTACCGCCTCAAGCACCACACTGCAACCGCCTTTGGCGCCTTTGTACATCCCCTACCAACCAAATGGGCAGTTCTTCCATTGCCAATGCATGCAATCGATGCTTCCAAGCATCCCAGGAAATTCTCTTGCTGCATTCTGGGCTAGGATCCGAGCAGCGTCTTCCGCATTGGGTGTTCTCAAGTATTGTGGCCCAAACACTACCACCACTGCCCGACAGAACTTGTAAAAACACTCTATGCTGGTGGACTCGGCCATGCGCCCATAGTCGTCGAGTGAATCACTGGGAGCTCCATATGCAAGCATCCTCATCGCTGTCGTGCACTTCTGGATGGAGGTGAATCCAAGAGCGCGTGCAATCCATCTTGCACTTGAAGTAGTTGTCGAACTCCGGATGGAATTCACAATCACGAGGAAGAGCTGGCTCATCCGATAACGGCGCCGAAATGTTCTCTCGCCATGAAGTGGAGCATCGGTGAAGTAGTCGGAGTAGAGCATGCAGGAGCCGTGCAGACGCTGCCGGTTCTGTGCTTTCACCCGCCCCGGCGCCGAGCCACCTCGACGCGGCTTTTCATTGATCGCCACCAGCTGGGCGAGGGCGGCGAGCATCATCAGATGCTCTTCTTTCTGGACGTCGGCCGCGGCTTCCTCCTCCAAAGCCGCTGGCGAGCTCTTCCTCCTCATCCGAGTCCATCGCCGAGACAGTCAAAACGCGAACACCTTGCGCGGTGGGCGTGTACCCGCCGTTAAACCGCGCCTCCGGCCGGAACGGCGGCCGGAAACGACCATTTCTGCGGAGGGATCGCCGCGCGGTTGACCGCTATTTTCGGCGGGAATGGCTATCTAGCGGAGTAGGCGGCGGCGTCGCCGGGATATAGCTAGTGGTGGCCCGGTATGGGGTGCGAGGCGAGTCGGGGAAGAAAACCTTGACTTTTCCCACAGCCGGTGTGGGCCAGGCGTGCTTTTCCCTAGCGGAGCCCCTAACGCTCCCCAGTAGCCGGAGTTCAACTGTGACCGTCGGGCGGAAAAAAGGTCCGAACCGGCGATTTTCGACGTACTGGGGGCACGACTGGGCCGTTTTTTCGGCGCCGGCGCCGAAAAAGTGGCCTGGGGGGCCTATTGAGGGCGCGGCTGGAGATGCCCTAAGGCCCGTTAGGAGCTCTCTATACACACAGCCCTCAGGTCGCTCAGCTACATGACTCCTGTGCCTCCCCGGTTCTCTTTCTCAGCCTACCAACATCTACTTGTTACCCAAACCGTCAAGCTCTGTTCAAACCATAGGCTGTTAAGCATGTAACTCCGTGCAGGCATGTGACATTACACGCGTATGGTACCACACACTCATGCTTCTTCAAAGTTCGAAATGAGTGGCATTGGGAAAACACCTTTGACTTGATGGTGAAAAGGTCCTGAGAGATCGTGCCCACCGGTGGTGGTGTCTCGTCGCTTACTTTTGACCAGGGCATCTAAAACCTACACTCGCAAGGGCAGACCCACGAAACTGCGAAGCAAGTCGGAGTATTTGATGGTCAGCTGGAGTTTGAAGGAGATTGTCTGTGGTCAACTTCTCACACGTGTGCAGTCATGTCCTGATGCGGTTTGGAGTATGGCAGATGCAATCTCTTTGTTGCTTCAGATTTCAGAGATATCACATTTTCCCCCCTGAATTTACACACATGTAATAAGTGGACTTTGCCAACAAGGGGTAAATTCGAATGGAAAATTATGGAATTGTAAATAGAAACTTGAATTAACAAACTGAAACGGAACGATGACTTGTAGCGGAAAAACATGTAGCATCGATCTATATTTACACATACGGAAATCTCCGCTTTCCTTATCCATGTAGCCCGGCCACATAGATTCATTATCTATAGACATGTGGTCTAATCCCATCCATCCACTCAACCCTACGATAATCCTAACAACTCATGTGGTCTAATCCCATCCATCCATTCAACCCTACCATAATCCTAACCGCTCTACTGAGTCCTCTTCTTCCACTAATCACCCAATCGATATTGCTTTACATAACCTTCATGCATGATAATATTTGTGATCTTGTTGGCAAAATTGACCTACTTTGTGTTTTTTATAGTTCAAGGATATTTCGTGTTTAAAAAATGTTCACTATTGTATCCATACCTCTCCTTATTCGTTCTATATTTGTTTTCTTTTGTAGTATCTGCTTCCAATTTGGAATTTCATATTCTCCCCCTCTTCCGCTAAAGGAATTTCAAATACCATATACAACTTGTGTAGTATGATCACCAGATGTAAGGTTGTTGCTTTGCGACAATGTGTAATTATTTAGTAAAAATATATTTCATGGTATCTCCAAATTATCCCACATTGATTTTATTTGAACTGAAATAGAAATAGGATGGTGTCAGGCTAGCAAGAACCATTGTCTAACAGTCACATTCATAGTATCATTATAAGCACCATTTTCCTTTTCTGGGTGGACTATTTTATACAATACATACTCTTAACATTATTGACACAATTTCATCACTTAATTACTAGCACCACACACATAGTAATATAGAACAACAATTCACATTGCGTGTCACGCATAAATTGAGATGGCATCTGAGAGTTCATGCTAGGTCGAAACAATGCCATGTAGCTCCTTTTTAATTGCTCATGGAAAAGTTGTTCCATGCGAGGCAAGGGATCGACGGAAGTGGCCTATGTATTCTAGGTAACAATTGCTCACAAATCTTATTTGTTTCATCTACTAACTCGTATTTATTTCATCTTCCATGTGAGGCGAGGGTGAGAGAGTTAATAACCTTTCCAGGCATGCACTTTATGAGGTAGATGGCGGTGAGAAATGCCTCATACCAAAACTTCAGTGCCATGGATGCATGTAGAAGGAGAGTGAAACCAAAGTCTACGATGTGGTGATGTTTGCACTTTCGATGAAAGCATTATTTTGGTGAGCATGATGACTAGAAATATTTTGAGAAATACCAATTTTATGGAAAAAAAACCACTCGGTTTATGATATTCACTTCCCTAATCTGTTTGGATGGAAAAACATGTTTTATTAAATTGATGTGCAACAAGTTACTGAAAATCGTGTAACTTTATAAAGCATGATGAAATAAATCACAAAAACTTAATATAGTTATCAGTAAGACTCACATATAAATTATTGCGACCGACAAAACTAGGATCAGCCCCCCCCCCCCCCCACACACACACACAGAGAAAAAATCAACTCTAATGGAAAACTAGACAAACTCGTGAAAGGAGGATATGGCAATTGATGCATCTTGCCCGACACATAAATAAACTGATGCATTATTAAAATAATTGAAAACTAAAATTTAAATTTCTCTAAGAGATTTTCATACGACCGAAGATGCGGGATGCTTGATTCAGTTGTGCTAGCAACCATAGACATGGTGACGACAAGATCGTATGCGGCTGGATTGTGCGTCAACCTGTACATTTCCTCCCTCGGTCTATAGTGCATAGAACTTTTACCATTTCCTGCTCCTTCAAAATAAAGGACGATGGATGAACTTAAAAATATGTGTTATTATCATATGCAAGACTATGCATGTAAGCAAGATTCTTTCTGGCATTAGGAATAGTTAAGAATGCTTTAAAGATGAAGGTCACAATTTGGGGGTTTAACCATGGCATGACCAATATGATTAATCTTTATAATTGCATCATTAGCCACATGGATTTGATAGTCACCATGATACCTCTCACAGACCCCTAGTTTGTCATGTTCACCTATTATGTGATCCGTGGCCCCAGAATCAGCATATTGGTTGCGTCAATGCCGTAGGTAGCCATGATAGACATGTGCGTGCAATGTACGACGGAGGGCGGAGGACGGCGAGGCTGATGCGCACGACGGACGACGGAGGGCGGAAGATGGAGATGCCAGTGTGCGCGACGGAGGACGGAGGACGGATGGATGCGCCGGACTGCCGGAGTGTGACCTAGCTAGGGCGCCGCCACCATCCCGCTCTCTGCTGCTCTACGTGTGCGTGTGGGGAATTGCTAATGCTAGGGTTGAAGCAAGCGTGCGTGAGGTTAGGCTGGGGCCTGGGGCGCTGCCGCGCGGGGCCGCGAGCGATGGCCGATGGGCCTGTGCTGTGATTGACTGATTCTGTGAAATCTAATGGGCCTTTCGGTTTTGTTCGGTTTAACCGATTTTTTCGGTTTTAAACCGAAAAAACCGAATGCAATATGGTTTCTTATTTTGCAAACTGAAACCATAACCAAAACCTGAAAAAACCGGAATTTTGGTTCGGTTTGGTTTTTGGTTTTCGGTTCGGTTTTGCACAGTATGGCCCATGGTAGACATGTTTTGCACTCGGGGTCGTGAAACTTTGATCGATTCACTTCCAACAATCCAAGTCTCCATGGCCCTCTTTGAAGCACAATTGACATGTGGGCTTCTTGTAGGTCTCACCATCATAGCACTGGAACAGGTGGAAGTTGCCATGTCCACCTCGTCTAACATTTCCCCCCGAAAAGGAGGGTTTCCCCTGGCCTCTGCATCATATGATGTACACAATTATATTTATTAAGTTCAGAGCATCAAACATTCAATACACCATAAAAGAATAGGGAGAAAAAACAAAGCTAGATACAACCAGACACTAACAAGATATAATGACAAAAACACATCTATACGTATACTAACAAAGCAAGGTGCGTTTCTCAAGAAAAAAATCCGCTCACCATCCAATTTTTTTTTCTATCCAAGATGGTACTAAATATTTTTGCGTCCACCAGCTCGAAAAGGAAAACCAGTTTCTCCAGAGTTTTGTCATGGGCCACGACGCTACTGCCCAGCAAATCAACCCATTTATTTTCCTGCCCACGCAACTGGGGAAACCTTATTTGGCGTGTAGTGCGTCAAATAGTCGGTGCTTCGCACAGGGCGCCCCCGACTGGCCGGTCTGTTTTGTTTTCTTTTTCTGTGTTTTGTTTCTATTTTTCCCTTTTCCGTTCATTTATCTTTTCCTTTGCGGTTACTTTTTTTCCCTTTCAAGTTTATATTACCTTTTCCTTTTTTGCAAATTAAAAAAATTAAAAATATTTAGAATTTCAATGTTTGTTGAATTTTAAAAAATGTTCATAATTTCACAATTTTGTTCCCGTTTCAAAAAAAAATTGGAAGTTCAAATTTTGGTTCTCATTCTGAAAATTGTTCAAAATATAAAAAATTCCATTTTTCAATGTTATTTCTATTTTCATAGAAATATTCTTTTTAAAATGTTCCAAATTCAAAATAATGTCCGCATTAAAAAAGATCATTTTCTAAAATTGTTCTGAATGTTTAAAACATATTCCAGTTTTAAAAAAATTGTTCACAAATTCATAAAATACGGGTTTTATAAAAGATCCATTTTTTCATATTTTTTTGTGAAATTAAAATAAAATGATCCTGTTTCAAATTGGATATCTCTCACGTTGCAACACAAGGGCATATGTGCTAGTATCCTATTATGGGATCATCATCCAACCATGATGAAGAATCCTCGCGCAAAGATCTCCAGTTGAGTGCATCCAAAGTCCGTGAATCCCCTGTCCTCCACATGAAGTAGGGTAAACCATGGACGTATAAAGCATGTGACTCTGTAGATGACCTGTATGAAATTAGGAAATTTGAAGTTGTATAAAATAAGATCATTATGAAAAATCTGCAATGCCTAAAGTAAAGCATAAACATTGACACATATGAGCCTTAAGTAGGGACGAACACCCCACATCCAATTACTGACCATATTCACCATGTCAGTTTGGGGTGGAAATCAAAAGCTACATGTTTCTTTTGCCACACCAATATTGCAAACGGGCAAATGATGAATAATCACACATAAGCAATATTTATTTGCATCTCTCACAATGAAGTTTGGCCAGGTTACCCTTTGGCCAAAATGAGACCTTTGTTTATGAATCATGTAAAGATGTTTATTTTCGAGGGGGGCATTAGCTTCCAAATGTATTTATTTTGAAAGAGTAGTGTTGATAACGTTATCATACACCTAAAACATGAAAGTTACCACGCAGTGCCCGCTAGAGAGGCCACAGCCACCACCATGTTTGCGGGGCAGTATCGTGTGCCATCACCATGACCATGTGATGTGGCGTTGGCAGATGGATAATGCGCCACTAAAGCTTGGCTCTAGCCGCGCCACGAAGGCGAGAAGCTGCGAGTAATAGTCATGAGATTGATTGGCTCCATTTTGGCGGACATGGACGCGACCAACAGATTGTAGTGTGTGTCTAGTCCAGCAAGGAGCACCGAGATTAGACCGTCGTCATCGATATTCTCTCCTGCTGCAGCAGGTTCGTCGTTGAGGCCTCTCATCTCAGTGAAGTAGGCATTGGCCGATATCTCGTTCTTTTTCGTGTTCAACAACTGCGTTCTTTATTGAATAATGCAAGCACGAGATTAGACTTTCCTCTCAGAGGAAAATTTTAAATGTTTTTGTTTTCCCGAAACACGATTTTAAATCGTTTTCAAATTTTCCCTATAGAATATACTTGATTTACCAGTCTCCACAACGCTTCACAACATGTGTAGCGTAATTTCTCAATGGAACAACTCAACATACAATCCTACACTTAGAAAGGCTAAATTTGGTGAACCGAGGGCACACAGTTACAACCTCAAATCCTACGGCTGTCGAGTCAAGAACACGTGACACTGGCCAGCAATATATGTTGGACGGTAGGCATAAGTCTAGCACCTGCTATTAAACTGCTAGCCATAAGTGTAATTTATGGCATATTAAAAGCTGATATTTTAATCGATCATTATGCATAGCCATCAACTTTTTTGTTCACTCCGTCTTATATGAACCAACCAAACCTTTTGATCGATCATCCACATATACAACTAGCACTCTGGTATTCTATCTCCTGGATATCCGTATGCATACCTAATCTTTTGGTCCATAGGGACACAACATAAGCTTCTGGTAGTCAGCTATGCGGACGCTTGGAGGTGTTCCTACCCTAGCCGTCGCCGCCGCCTTGACTTAAAGGGCGAGGCACTTTTTTCCTCCGATCTCCACCGGCCGGTGCGCTGGCCCCCTCTCCCTTCGGCTGCTGCTCCGGCGGCAGGAGGGAGGGGGAACCCCGTTTCTCCGCTCTGTAGTTAGGTTTTAGATTTGTAGGTCGTGATGCGCCGTTGGGGTGGTGGGAGCGGCGCCCGGACGAATAAATTTGTCTCAACTCCACTCCCACACCGGCGGTGTCCTTCATGGCGGCGTCTCAGAGTTGATGGCATCATGTCTCTGTCGATCCCTCAGATCGACAGCGTTAGGGTTCATGGATGGTGTTGACCAGGCGGCGGCGGCGACTCCATCAGGTGTGTCTCTCCTTCTGCTCTGTCCCCGTTGCTGTGGCGTTGTCTCCGACGTCATGGTGGAGCAGGGAGGTTTTGTCGTTCAGGAGTACGCGCAGGCGGTTGTCTACGCAAGTGACAGCTGGAAGATGGAGTATCTTGTGTTGGGTCTGTGGTCGAAGGCGGGCAGTTCTGGTTTCCTTCTCCGACGTCGTCGTCATGCGAGGGTGTCAGTTACGAGTTCGATGGCGTGTCCGAGGACATGTTGCCCCGGTCTGATTCTTTCAACGGCTATGGTTTTGCTTTTGGCAAACTACTTTGGAGGTCCGTAAAGCTGCTGATCAGCGATGAAGCCGCGTCGAGCTTGGGCGAAGAGGTGATCTGTCATTTTACCTTTTGGTGGCCGCTTCGGTGGTGTCGAAGGAAAGGGACAAACGCTGGTATTTTGCATAGGATTTTCCTATCTTTTCAGTCATGTATGATCGGTGCTTACGTGCCTTGTAACTTAATTTTTATTCTATATAAATGAAACACGTATTACCATGCAAAAAAGGTAGTCAGCTATGCATTGTACGATATGGAGTACGAAGCACAAGCACTCCCATCGTGTCCACGCACAGTGTGCATGGTGATGTGCACGCATTCTTTTTAGGAATAAGAGGCATAGGGAAAATTTTGACTATAGGGCTTGGAGCTGATGCAACCACCAGCCTGTTTTTAGCGAAGGAGCGCTCCCAGACAAGAAGAAAATAGAATTCACTAGTCTCCTTGGCTCAGTGGTTGGGTATGTGGTTGTGCAGCCCAACAACCCGAGTGTAATTCTCAGAATTGACGGGTGATGCACAGGGGTTTTCTCCTGTTTATTAAGAATCAAGCTAGGTGTATGGTGGAACCACTCATCAATAAATATCTTGATACTCATTTAAAAAATTCCGAAGACCATGTTTATCTTGGTACTCATACTAAAATGGTCGTATGTATCCTTAGTTGGTGCAGAGGCCGGGAAGTAAAAACCTCTCCCATTTTAAAGGAAGATAAAAAAACCCTCTCTTGACAACCCGGTTGCACCTGCGTCGCCCTCCCGCTTAGGGCGGCTCGGGTGAAAATCCTAGCCGCCGCCGGGCATGTCCATCCTCCCTCCCTCCGCCGCGCCGCTAGAGGAGGTCGCCGGGCAAAGCCTCAGCGGTGATGGCGGCGGGCGGAGGCTCTTCCCTCCCGACCCAGATCATGTGAGGCGGGTCACCCATAGCGCAGGGGCGCCCTCCCCCGATCTGAGTCGCGGAAGCACGGCGACGCGTTAGGCGACGGCGCAAGGCGGCGGCATGGTGTTGGGCGAGGGAGGCGGAGCAGAAGCTCGGAGGAAGATCTGGTGGCGCCGGCCGTTCAATGGGCTCGCGGGCATGGCGGACTTGGTCGCGGTGGCCGGCGGCTCGGCCTGTCGCCGGCAGCTGGATCCCGGGGCGACGGCCCTGGAAGGTGGCGGCGGGTGAAGCTTGGGCTTCACGCGACGGCATGGCATGGTGTTGTCCCTATCCAAGGCGGATCTTCATCGCCGATCCCGTGGTTTTGCCGCTGGATTGGTTCAGAATCGAGACGGTGATGAGCGCAAGGGATCGATCTCGGTGGCTCTCGCGGTTTGGCGAGGTAGAGTGAGTCCTCCTCCTGTGTTTCGATGGTGGCGATTCAGCAAGGTGGCGGTGTGCTGTGGCTCCTACGGTGGCACTGCTGCTATCTAGGCGGCTAGATCTGGGGCTTTGAACGTGGTCGAGACAGTGCACATGTTGTCGGGTGGATGTCTTGGGACGGATCCGAGTGAAAACTTGGTCTTCGGTCGTTGGCCGGAGCCGGTGATGATGATGCCCTTATCATCGTTTCCTTCATGAAGGCATCATCGGGGTACAAATCCCAAACCCACCCAATACCTTCGGGGGAAACCCTAAATCAGTCGATCGGATGACGGTGGCATTCATGTGTTGTTACCCCCTTGGGGGGCGGCATTCTTGGAGATGCACTCAGGCTTGAGGGACCAGCGGATGGCTTCTTCGGTGGAGCGGTGTTTCTTTCTACATATTCATGGCGGCGGCTCTTGGCGGCATGGAGCAGCGGAGGCTTGGCGTTAGATGTGTGGTGATGGACACGCGCAGGAGGTCGATGCTGTCTGGAGTCATGGTGGCGTCGGCGACGGCTAGACTGGGCAAGGTCGATGTAGCAGTACAACTCTGAAGATGGATTGGTGGCAGGTGGCTGCAGCAGCCTCATACCCGGTAGACGTCCTGGTTGAGGAGCACGCCGGACTGGTGGTTGCCCATACCCGGCAGGCGTCCTGGTTGGGAACTCAGGTCTTAGATGTTAGGTTTGGCTGCGAGGTCTGTTTGGTATTAGGCCCAGACTATCAGCGTCCCTTCATCAACTGGATAGAAGTAGCGACAGATGTTGCTTATACGGTGGCTTTGATCTTACTGTTGTACGACTTTGTAAGATCTTGTGTTAATAATTAATAAGATGACCGTATGCATCGTCCAGATAATGCAGAGGCCGGGGGTATTCCTCATTTTCTAAAAAAACTAGTCTCCTTTCTCCGCTTTCTTGCTTCTTGACAGACAAATTGGCCATGTGTGCCAGTGAGAAGCACGGCTGGGTCCGATAGACGACGAGGGCCTCGAAGATGGCACTGACAAGTGGGGCGACATAATTAGTCAGGATGACAGGTTGACTCGTTGCATCAGGCTAACCAGCGGTGCCACTGCCGATGAGAAGGACGTCGTCTCGCCATCTCGGAGGAGCTCCTCCTGGCGATTGGAAGAGATCTCGCGCCCGGGCGTCTCCATGGGATGCCGTCGCGTTGCTCCACCTGAGGAGGAACTGGTCGCTCACTCGGCCTTTGCATCATATTATGCACACAATTATATTTATTAAATTTGGAGCATCAAACATCCAATACCCCATACAAAGAATAGGAGAAAAACAGCTAGAAACAACCAGACACTAACAAAATATTATGACACAAACACATCTATACCTACTAACAAAGTAAGGTGTGTATCTCTAGTGTTTAGCCAAAGTGATACTAAATATTTTTGTGTCTGCCTGCTAGAAAAGGAAAATCGGTTTCTCCAGAATTTTGTCATGGGTCATGAAAGCGCTAGCTGCTGCCCAACGAAGGCAACCCACTTATTTTCCTACCCACGCAACTGGGAAAACCCTATTTGTCGCAAGAAAGTGCCGGAAATAGTCAGAGTTGGCACATGGCGCCCAAGAGCGCGTCGGTCCCTTTTTAGTGTTCTCTTTCTATTTTTTTCCTTTTCAGATCATTTATCTTTTTGTTTCATTTTCCCTTCCAAATTTATTTTATTTCCCTTTGTAAATTCAGAAAATTAAAAATACTCAAAATTCCATTTCGATTTTTTCAAAAAATGTCCAGAATTTTACAATTGTGTTCCCATTTTTAAAGTTTTGGAACTTTAAATTTTGTTCTCATTTCGAAATTTGTTCCAGATTTTAAATGCTTCATTTTTCATTTTTTGATATTTTCATAAAAATATGCATTTAAAAATGTTTCAAATTCAAAAATTATTATCGTTTAAATGAAATGTTCAAAAATTCAAAATAATGGTCGCATTTAAAAAGCTCATCTTCTAAATAAGTTTTGAATGTCTAAATCATATTCATGTTTTGAAAATTGTTAACAAATTCATAAAAAATGTGGTTTATAGAAAGATTCATGTTTTCAAAAACTATTTGTGAAATTAAAAAATGAACCCGTTTCAAATTTGATATCTCCCCTGTTGCAAGCACGGGCATATATGCTAGTATCCTATTATGGAATCATCATCAAGCCATGATGAAGAATCCTCGTGCAAACATCTCCAGTTGAGTGCACCCAAAGTGCGTGAATCCACTATCCTCCACATGACGTAGGGTAAACCATGGACGTATAAAGCATGTGACTTTGTATATGACCGGCAAGGAATTAGGGAATTTGAAATTGTATAAAATAAGATCATTATGAAAATTCTAATAATGCCTAAAGTAATGCATAAACATTCGCGTAATGCCTAAAGTAAAGCATAAACATTGACACATATTTGCCTTAAGCAGGGAGGAACACCCCACATCCAATTACCGACCATATTCACCATGCCAGTTGGGGGTGGAAAATCAAAAGCGACATGCATCTTTTACCACACCAATATTGCAAACGGGCAAATGATGAATAATCACACATAAACAATATTTCTTTGCATCTCTGGCAATGACGTTTGACCAGGTTACCCATTGATCAAAATGAGAGCTTTGTTTATGAACCACATAAAGATCTTTATTTTCGAGGGGGGCATTAACTTCCAAATGTATTTATTTAGAAAGAGTGGTATTGATAACGTTATCATACACCTACAGCATGAAACTTATCATGATGTGACCGCTAGAGAGGCCACTGCCACCACCGTGTTTGCCGAGGTAGTATGCTATGCCACCACCATGACCATGTGATGTGGCATTGGCCGAGGCATACTGTGTCGCTAGAGCTTGGCTCTAGCCGCACCTCGAAGGCGAGAAGCTACGAGTACAAGTTGTGAGGATGATTGGCTCCATTTTGGCGGGCATGGATGAGACCAACAGATTGTAGTGTGTGTCTAGTCTGGAAAGGAGCACCGAGATTAGATCGTCGTCATCGATCTTCTTTCCAGCTGCAGCAAGTTCATTGATGAGGCCTCTCATTTCGTGAAGTAGGCATTGGTGACATCTCGTTCTTCTTCGTGTTCGAAAGTTGCTTTCTTTAATGAATAATGCAAGCACGAGAATAGGAGGAACAATGCGAGGATTGTCAGGGAACGCGGTAATTTCAAAATTTTCATACCATCACGCAAGATCTATCACTAGGTGATGCATAGTAATGAGAGGGGAGAGTGTTGTCTACGTACCCTCGTAGACCGAAAGCGGAAACGTTATGATATTGTGGTTGATGTAGTCGTACGTCTTCACGATCTGACTGATCCTAGCACCGAAGGTACGGCAACTCCGCGATCTGCACACGTTCAGCTCGGTGACGTCCCACGAACTCTTGATCTAGCTGAGGTTGAGGGAGAGTTTCACAAGACGACGGGCGTAGTGACGGTGATAATGAAGTTACGGTAGCGAGGGCTTCGCCTAAGCACTACGACGATATGACCGAGGTGTGTAACTATGGAGGGGGGCACCGCACACGGCTAAACAATCAACTTGTGTGTTCTAGGGTGCCCCCCTGCCCCCGTATATAAAGGAGCAAGGGGAGGCCGGCCGGCCCTCCAAGGGCGCGCCCCCAATTGGGGAATCCTACTAGGACTCCAAGTCCTAGTAGGTTTCCACCTAAAGGGAGAGAGGGGGAAGGAAGGAGAGGGAGAGGGGGGAGGCAAGGGGGGCGCCACCCCCCCTTCCTTGTCCTATTCGGACTCAAGGGAAGGGGGCGCGCGGTCTGCCTTGGCTGGCCCCTCTCTCTTTACTAGGGCCCATCGAGGCCCATTAGTTTCCCTGGGGGTTCCGGTAACCCTCCGGCACTCCGGTTTTATCTGAAACTTCTCCGGAACACTTCCGGTGTCCGAATATAGTCGTCCAATATATCATTCTTAATGTCTCAACCATTTCGAGACTCCTCGTCATGTCCGTGATCACATCCGGGACTCTGAACAATCTTCAATACATCATATCACATAAACTCATAATACCAATCGCCATCGAACGTTAAGCGTGCGGACCCTACAGGTTCGAGAACTATGTAGACATGACCGAGACACATCTTCGGTCAATAACCAATAGTGGAACCTGGATGCTCATATTGGTACCTACATATTCTATGAAGATCTTTATCGGTCAAACCGCATAACAACATGCATTGTTCCCTTTGTCATCAGTATGTTACTTGCCCGAGATTCGATCGTCAGTATCTCAATACCTAGTTCAATCTCGTTACCGACAAGTCTCTTTACTCGTTCCATAATACTTCATCCCGTAACTAACTCATTAGTCACAATGCTTGCAAGGCTTATAGTGATGAGTATCACCGAGAGGGCCCAGAGATACCTCTCTGAACCAGGGAGTGACAAATCCTAATCTTTATAATCACCCATTTACGTTGTGACGTTTGGTAGCACACAAAGTGTTCCTCCGGTATTCGGGAGTTGCATAATCTCATAGTCTGAGGAACTTGTATAAGTCATGAAGAAAGCAGTAGCAATGAAACTGACATACCATGATGCTAATCTAACAGATGGGTCATGTCCATCACATCATTCTCCTAATGATGTGATCCCGTTCATCAAATGACAACACATGTCTATGGTTAGGAAACATAAACATCTTTGATTAACGAGCTAGTCAAGTAGAGGCATACTAGGGACTATAGGTTTTGTCTATGTATTCACACATGTACTATGTTTCTGGTTAATACAATTCTAGCATGAATGATAAACATTTATCACGAATTAAAGAAATAAATAATAACTTTATTATTGCCTCTAGGGCATATTTCCTTCAGTCTCCCACTTGCACTAGAGTCAATAATCTAGATTACATAGTAATGATTATAACACCCATGGAGTTTTGGTGCTTATCATGTTTTGCTCGTGGAAGAGGCTTAGTCAACGGGTCTCGCAACATTTAGATCTGTGTGTATCTTGCAAATCTCTATGTCCCCTTCCTACACTTGATGACGGATGGAATTGAGCGTCTCTTGAGGTGCTTGGTTCTCTTGTGAAATCTGGATTCCTTTGCCAAGGCAATATCACCAGTATTGTCACAAAAAATTTCATTGGACCCGATGAACTAGGTATGACACCTAGATCGGATATGAACTCCTTCATCCAAACTCCTTCATTTGCTGCTTCCGAAGCATCAATGTACTTTGCTTCACACGTAGATCCCGCCACGGCGCTCTCCTTGGAACTGCACCAACTGACAACTCCTCCATTCAATAAAAATACGTATCCGGTTTGTGACTTAGAGTCATCCGGATCAGTGTCAAAACTTGCATCGACGTAACCGTTTACGATGAGCCCTTTTTCATCTCCATAAACGAGAAACATATCCTTAGTCCTTTTCAGGTATTTGAGGATGTTCTTGACCGATGTCCAGTGCTCCACTCCGGGATTACTTTGGTACCTCCTGCTATGCTTATAGCAAGACATACATCGTGTCTGGTACACATCATTGCATACATGATAGAACCTATGGCTGAAGCATAGGGAATAACTTTCATTTTCTCTCTATCTTCTGTAGTGGTCGGGCATTGAGTCTGACTCAACTTCACACCTTGTAACACAGGCAAGAACCCTTTCTTTGACTGATCCATTTTGAACTCCTTCAAAACTTTATCAAGGTATGTGCTTTGTGAAAGTCCAATTAAGCGTCTTGATCTATCTCTATAGATCTTGATGCCCAATATGTAAGCATCTTCTCTGAGGTCTTTCATAGAAAACTCTTATTTAGGTATCCCTTTATGCTATACATAAATTCTATATCATTTCCAATCAACAATATGACATCTACATATAAGATTAGAAATGCTACTGAGCTCCCACTCACTTTCTTGTAAATACATGCTTCTCCAAAAGTATGTATAAAACCATATGCTTTAATCACACTATCAAAGCATTTATTCCAAATCCAAGAGGCTTGCACCAGTCCATAAATGGATCGTTGGAGCTTGCACACTTTGTTAGCACCCTTTGGATCGACAAAACCTTCCGGCTACATAATATACAACTCTTCTTCCGTAAATCCATTTAGAAATGCAGTTTTGACATCCATTTGCCAAATTTCATAATAATAAAATGCAACAATTGCTAACATGATTCAGACAGACTTAAGCATCACTACGGTGAGAAAGTCTTATCGTAGTCAACTCCTTGAACTTGTCGAAAAACTTTCACAACAAGTCGAGCTTTGTAAACAGTAAAATTACCGTGCGCGTCAGTCTTCTTCTGAAAGATCCATTTATTTTCTATGGCTTGCCGATCATCCGGCAAGTCCACCAAAGTCCACACTTTGTTCTCATACATGGATCCCATCTCAGATTTCATGGCCTCTAGCCATTTTGCGGAATCGGGGCTCATCATCGCTTCCTCATAGCTCGTAGGTTCATCATGGTCTATTAACATGACTTACAGAACAGGATTACCGTACCACTTTGGTGCGGATCTTATTCTGGAAGACCTACGAGGTTCGGTAGTAACTTGATCTGAAGCTTCATGATCATCATCATTAGCTTCCTCATTAATTGGTGTAGGAATCACTTGAATTGATTTCTGTGATGAACTACTTTCCAATAAGAGAGAAGGTACAACTACATCATCAAGTTCTATTTTCCTCTCACTCACTTCTTTCGAGAGAAACTCCTTCTCTAGAAAGGATCCATTCTTAGCAACAAAGATTTTGCCTTCGGATCTGTGATAGAAGGTGTACCCAACAGTTTCCTTTGGGTATCCTATGAAGATGCACTTCTCCGATTTGGGTTCGAGCTTATCAGGTGGAAGTTTTTTCATATAAGCATCGCAACCCCAAACATTAAGAAACGACAACTTTGGTTTCTTGCCAAACCACAGTTCATAAGGCGTCGTCTCAACGGATTTTGATGGTGCCCTATTTAAAGTGAATGCAGCCGTCTCTAAAGCATAATCCCAAAATGATAGTGGTAAATCAGTAAGAGACATCATAGATCACGCCATATCTAACAAAGTACGGTTACGACGTTCGGACACACCATTTCACTGTGGTGTTCCAGGTGGCGTTAGTTGTGAAACTATCCCATGTTGTTTCAAATGAAGACCAAACTCGTAACTCAAATATTCTCCTCCATGATCAGATCGTAGAAACTTTATTTTCTTGTTACGATGATTTTCCACTTCACTCTGAAATTCTTTGAAATTTTCAAATGTTTTAGACTTATGCTTCATTGAGTAGATATAACCATATCTGCTTAAATTATCTGCGAAGGTAAGAAAATAACGATACCCACCTCGAGCATCAATACTCATTGGACGGCATACATCAGTATGTATTATTTCCAACAAGTCAGTAGCTCGTTCCATTATTCCATAGAACGGAGTTTTAGTCATCTTGCCCATAAGGCACGGTTCACAAGCACCAAGTGATTCGTAATCAAGTGATTCCAAAAGTCCATCAACATGAAGTTTCTTCACGCCGCTTTATCTTGATATGACCCAAACGGCGATTACCACAAATAAGTTGCACTATTATTATTAAACTTCAATCTTTTGGCTTCAAGACTATGAATATGTGTATCACTACTATCAAGATTCAATAAAAATAGACAACTCAGCAGGGGTGCATGACCATAAAAGATATTACTCATATAAATAGAACAACCAATATTCTCTGACTTAAATGAATAACCGCCTCGCATTAAACAAGATCCAGATATAATGTTCATGCTCAATTCTGGCAGCAAATAACAATTATTCAGGTCTAAAACTAATCCTGATGGTAGATGTAGAGGTAGCGTGCAGACCGCGATCACATCGACTTTGCAACCATTTCCCACGCGCATCGTCACCTCGTCCTTAGCCAATCTTCGCTTAATCCGTAGTCCCTATTTCGAGTTGCAAATATGAGCAACAGAACCAATATCAAATACCCAGGCGCTACTGCGAGCATTAGTTAAGTACACATCAATAACATGTATATCAAATATATCTTTCACTTTGCCATCCTTCTTATCCACCAAATATTTGGGGCAGTTTCACTTCGAGTGACAAGGCCCTTTGTAGTAGAAGCACTCAGTTTCAGGCTTAGGTCCAGACTTAGGTTTCTTCTCTTGAGAAGCAACCTTTTTGCCGTTCTTCTTGAAGTTCCCCTTCTTCCCTTTGCCCTTTTTCTTGAAACTAGTGGTCTTATTGACCATCAACACTTGATGCTCCTTTTTGATTTCTACCTCCGCGGCCTTTAGCATCATGAAGAGCTCAGGAATAGTCTTGTTCATCCCTTGCATATTATAGTTCACCACGAAGCTTTATAGCTTGGTTGCAGTGATTGAAGAACTCTGTCAATGACACAATCAACTGGAAGATCAACTCCCAGCTGAGTCAAGCGATTATGATACCTAGACATTTTGAGTATGTGTTCACTGAGAAGAACTATTCTCCTCCATTTTGCAGCTGTAGAACTTGTTGGAGACTTCATATCTCTCAACTTGGGCATTTGCTTGAAATATTAACTTCAACTCCTGGAACATCTCATATGCTCCATGACGTTCAAAACGTCTTTGAAGTCCCGATTCTAAGCCGTAAAGCATGGCACACTGAACCATCGAGTAGTCATCAGCTTTGCTCTGCCAGACGTTCTTAACAACATCAGTAGCATCTGCAGCAGGCCTGGCACCCAACGATGCTTCTAGGACGTAATTCTTCTGTGCGACAATGAGGATAATCTTCAAGTTACGGACCTAGTCGTGTAGTTACTGCCATCATCTTTGAACTTAGTTTTCTCTAGGAACGCATTAAAATTCAAAGGAATGGTAGCATGGGTCATTGATCTACAACAACATAGACATGCAAAATACTATCAGGTACTAAGTTCATGATAAATTAAAATTCAATTAATCATATTACTTAAGAACTCCCACTTAGATAGACATCCCTCTAATCATCTAAGTGATCACGTGATCCAAATCAACTAAACCATGTCCGATCATCACGTGAGATGGTGTAGTTTTTAATGGTGAACATCACTATGTTGATCATATCTACTATATGATTCACGCTCGACCTTTTGGTCTTAGTGTTCCGAGGCCATATCTGCATATGCTAGGCTCATCAAGTTTAACCCGAGTATTCTGCATGTGCAAAACTGGCTTGCACCGGTTGTATGTGAACGTAGAGCTTATCACACCCGATCATCACGTGGCGTCTCGGCATGACGAACTGTAGCAACGGTGCATACTCAGGGAGAACACTTGTACCTTGAAATTTAGTAAGGGATCATCTTATAATGGTACCGATGTTCTAAGCAAAATAAGATGCATAAAGGATAAACATCACATGCAATCAAAATATGTGACATGATATGGCCATCATCATCTTGTGCTCATGATTTCCATCACCGAAGCATCGTCATGATCTCCAACGTCAGCGGCGCGACACCTTGATCTCCATCCTAGCATCGTTGTCGTCTCGCCAACTATTGTTACTATGACTATCGCTACCGCTTAGTGATAAAGTAAAACAATTACATGCGATTGCATTGCATACAATAAAGCGACAACCATATGGCTCCTTCTAGTTGCCGATAACTTTGTTACAAAACATGATCATCTAATATAACAATTTATATCACATCATGTATTGGCCATATCACATCACAACAAGACCCGCAAAAACAAGTTAGACGTCCTCTACTTTGTTGTTGCAAATTTTACGTGGCTGCTACGGGCTTCTAGCAAGAATCATTCTTACCTACGCATCAAAACCACAACGATTTTTCGTCAACTGTGTTGTTTTAACCTTCAACAAGGACCGGGCGTAGCCACGCTCGATTCAACTAAAGTTGGAGAAACAGACACTCACCAGCCACCTATGTGCAAAGCACGTCGGTAGAACCAGTCTCGCATAAGCGTACGCGTAATGTCGGTCTGAGCCGCTTCATCCAACAATACCGCCGAATCAAAGTATGCCATGCTGGTAAGAAGTATGGCTATTATCGCCCACAACTCTTTGTGTTCTATTCGTGCATATAACATCTACGCATAGACCTGGCTCGGATGCCACTGTTGGGGAACGCGGTAATTTCAAAATTTTCCTACGATCACGCAAGATCTATCACTAGGTGATGCATAGCAACGAGAGGGGAGAGTGTTGTCTACGTATCCTCGTAGACCAAAAGCGGAAGCGTTATGACAACAGAGTTGATATAGTTGCACATCTTCACGATCCGAACCATCCTAGCACCGAAGGTACGGCACCTCCGCGATCTGCACATGTTCAGCTCGGTGACGTCCCACGAACTCTAGATCCAACTGAGGTCGAGGGAGAGTTTTGTTAGCACAACGGCGTGGTGATGGTGATGATGAAGTTACCGGCACAGGGCTTCACCTAAGCACTACGACAATATGACCGAGCTGTGTAACTGTGGAGGAAGGCACCGCACACGACTAAACAATCAATTTGTGTGTTCTAGGGTGCCCCCCTGCCCCCGTATATAAAGGAGCAAGGGGGAGGCCGGCGGGCCCTCCATGGGCGCACCCCCAATAGGGGAATCCTACTAGGACTCCAAGTACTAGTAGGTTTCCACCTAAAGGAAGAGAGGGGGAAGGAAGGAGAGGGAGAGGGGGAAGGCAAGGGGGGCGCCCCCCCTTCCTTGTCCTATTCAGACTCAAGGGGAGGGGCACGCGGTCTGCCTTGGCTGGCCCCTCTCTCTCTTTACTAGGGCCCATCGAGGCCCATTAGTTCCCCGGGGGGTTCCGGTAACCTCTTTGGCACTCCGGTTTTATCCGAAACTTCTCCGGAACACTTTCAGTATCCGAATATAGTCGTCCAATATATCAATCTTTATGTCTTGACCATTTCGAGACTCCTCGCCATGTCCGTGATCACATCCGGGACTCCGAACAATCTTTGGTACATCATATCACATAAACTCATAATATCAATCGTCATCGAACGTTAAGCGTGCAGACCCTACGGTTTCGAGAACTATGTAGACATGACCGAGACACATCTCCAGTCAATAACCAATAGCGGAACCTGGATGCTCATACTGGTTCCTACATATTCTACGAAGATCTTTATTGGTCAAACCGCATAACAACATATGTTGTTCCCTTTGTAATCGGTATGTTACTTGCCCGAGATTCGATCGTCGGTATCTCAATACCTAGTTCAATCTCGTTACTGACAAGTCTATTTACTCGTTCCGTGATACTTCATCCCGCAACTAACTCATGAGGCACAATGCTTGCAAGGCTTATAGTGATGAGTATCACCAAGAGGACCTAGAGATACCTCTCCGAAACACGGAGTGACAAATCCTAATCTTGATCTATGCCAACCCAACAAACACCTTCGAAGACACCTGTAGAGCACCTTTATAATCACCATTTACGTTGTGACGTTTGATAGCACATAAAGTGTTCCTCCGGTATTCGGGAGTTGCATAATCTCATAGTCTGAGGAACTTGTATAAGTCATGAAGAAAGCAGTACCAATGAAACTGACAGGGTCATAATGCTAAGCTAACAGACGGGTCATGTCCATCACATCATTCTCCTAATGATGTGATCCCGTTCATCAAATGACAACACATGTCTCTGGTTAGGAAACATAAACATCTTTGATTAGCGAGCTAGTCAAGTAGAGGCATACTAGGGACTATAGGTTTTGTCTATCTATTCACACATGTACTAAGTTTCCGGTTAATACAATTCTAGCATGAATAATAAACATTTATCATGAATTAAGAAATAAATAATAACTTTATTATTGCCTCTAGGGCATGTTTCCTTCAAGGACTTCCTTACTTTCCTCTCAGAGAAATTTTTTAAACATTATTGTTTTCTCGAAACACATTTTTATATCTTGTTTTCAAATTTCCCCTACAGAACATACTTGATTTACCAGTCTCCACTACACTTCACAACATGCGTAGCATAATTTATCGATGGAACAACTCAACATATAATCCAACACTTAGAAAGGCTAAATTTGGTGAACCGAGAGCACGCGGTTGCAACCTCAAATCCTATGGATGTTGAGTCAAGAACACGAGACACTATTTTCAAAAAATAAAGAACACGAGACACTGGCTAGCAACACATGTTGAACGGTAGGAATAAGTCTAGCACCTGCTGTTAAACATCTATCCATAAGTCTAATTTATTGCATATTAAAAGTTGATATCTTAATCGATCCTTATGCATAGCCATCGACTTTTTGTTCACTCCGTCTTATATGAACCAACCACCCCTTTTGATCGATCAACCATATATACAACTGGCGCTCTGGTATTCCTCTCTTGGATATCGTAGCGTAACTAATCTTTTGGTCCAGATGGCCACAACATAAGCTTGTCATAGTTAGCTATCCATCGAGAAATAAGGGAGACAGTCACTCCCGCGCTCTCTCAGCGATTAGGGACTCTCGACCGTCGGATCGAATCTCTTGATGCACTTGTGGCCATCGGATCGAGCTCCCGAGCTATCTGGGCCGCCGAATCGAAACCCGGACCCTGTAGCAATGAATAGTTACCTCGCCCGGTGAAATATCTGCGCCACCGCGTGTGATTCCTGCCCCCCGCCGAGGGCATTTTCGTAGTTTCGCTACGGGGTATAAAAGCCCAATGCCCATAGGGTTTCTCCCCAATCGTCATCCTCCCTCTTCCTGTTCACGGAGGGGAGCCGCCACCGCCCCTACCCCTTCTAGAGCTCGTGCTCTTCCTCCCTTCCCCGCCCCCCTCGCACTGCTGGCCGCCGGCCCCTTCCCCTTCCAGAGCTCATGCTCTTCCTCTCTTCCTCGCCCCCCTGCACCGCTGTCCGCCGGCCCGCCGACTCCTTTGCCTCCAGGAAGTACCGCCTTGTTTGCTCCTGTTCGGCCGCGGCCGTGGTCGAGCTCGAGCCCGGGTGCGGCGGCGCGGTGTTGAGCACGGCTACGGCCCGAAGCGGCGGGGGTAGAGGCACAGGGCGACGCGAGGCACCCACTGAGTGCCTCTCCACCAAATCCGGCCGCCACCAGCTCGCCTCGGCCTCCTCATCTTCGTGCATCTTCGGGAAGAAGACGACCCGCGCTGAGTCGCCTCTGATCCACGGTGAGAAGACATCGGTGAGTGCCCTTTCCACTTCCCCCGTTTCCATGGTCTCTCTCTCAGATTATCTGTTCATCCGCTCGAGATTCGATTACGTGTGTCTGTCTGTTCATTTGCAGGGGAGCTGGATCCCAAGGGCAGAGTTGCAGTCCTCTAGAGCTGAGGGGAAGAACAAGAAAAAGATGTGACTCATATATTGCTTCTCTCTGGTGGTGAAGACTCTTCCCTGGAATCAAAGATATGCCTATCCCTGCATCATATAAAGTGTGGCCTACAGGTATCCCCTTACTTCTATGTTGCTATGTGCCTGCGTTGTTCAAGTGCATACTATGTTAGTTGCTACCTGCTGCAAGGAAAATTTAATATCTTTTAATATTCATGATCCACTGCCTACTTATTAGTGTGTCACCGATCACTTGCCCGTACATTATGTTACCAC
Source organism: Aegilops bicornis (assembly GCA_021605145.1). Taxonomy (NCBI): domain Eukaryota; kingdom Viridiplantae; phylum Streptophyta; class Magnoliopsida; order Poales; family Poaceae; genus Aegilops; species Aegilops bicornis. The sequence goes on along the minus strand of CM038673.1, from coordinate 687,959,481 downwards.
TCATGGTTATCTGACTTGCTTATGCAATATATCTGTCATTGGATTGTGGGCTCTGGGTTTGATGGCGTCGGTGCGCCGTCGCGCTGGTTAAGGTGGCATCTTCTCTTGGATCCACTTTCTTTTTGTTGCCACCGCCATGCTTTACTCGTTTCAGAATGAGTTGGTTGCAGATCCTCTGTTCTAGCTGTATGTGCGTCGGGTCTGTTGCTGCAACACTTGATCTGCCTGTGCTCGTTTGTTTTTTAGCGTCCCAGTTCTGGTTGTCAGGAGGTCATCCTTGATTTGCTTGTTTTCTCTTGCAGGTTGGTCCGCTGCGGGTGCTTGTGGCTCTGGTCGGTTCGTTCTGTTGTATCTGCGGTCGCCAATCTACAGGTCGATCTCTTTTCTTCTTGTATTCTCAGTCCTCCAGACCTGTGTTTGCTTGTGCTCTTATTAATGTCATTTGTTTGCCTAGTAGGATTTTTAGTTTATTCTTGTGGACGATCCTCAGGTCTAGCTAGATCACACATTCAGAGATTTTTTGGTCTTTATTGTTTATTTATTACCTTATTGTCAAAGAGAGATATTCATGTCTGACTTGGTTCCAAAGAAGAGATTCTTCTTTGATTTGTTTCTTTTTGTGGAGGAGCCTCAGTTCTGCTAGATTCCAAAGAAGAGATTTTTTGGTCTTTGTTGTTTTGTTGGTACCTTGCTGTCAAAGAAAGATCTTTAGGTCTGGCTAGGTTCCAAAGAAGAGATTCTTCTTTGTCTTTGTTGTTTTGTTAGCGCTTTACTGTGAAGCATGGCCTTTGCTTTGTCTGGCAAAATATAATACTCAAAAGGAAATGGAAAAGGTACAACATGGATGGATCTACGCCATGGCCAGACCAAAAAAAATGATGGAGATGTGGTTAGTGGAAGTAACCTGACCTTTCAAAATCGCCAATTAACATGCTTACTTTCATTATTTGAGGTGGTGGTAGACAACGGTTGCCTAGCAGATAGTTCAAGTCAGGCCAAGTCCTCCTTTTTTGTGGTTGGATCTTAAGCATCGTCGGCTCTAAATTATAAAATAACCGAATATATCAAAATGATAATGACATTGGATTAAATTTAGAGGAATATGACCGAAAGTTTAACCTTCAATATTGTAGGTTTTCCTGATTGTCTGGCACCTTATTAGGAGACGGCGACAGCTACCATGAATAGGTTTAAATGCCACATTGCTTCCATTGGACAAATCATGATAGAAAACTAATGTGCCTAAACTTATAACATAAACTACTTCTGCTTTGTTGTTTTTATCGAGGATGTTTTCTTTAAGCATATGCTAATCACAGACTATCTCCTATTTCACTTAGATTATTCACAGGGCTCCAGGGATAACCACATTATTTTCACTTACATGTTCCTGATTCCTTCTTCGTCTCGCAGCTGGATCGGTGGGTGGCGACATGTTCGCTGTTTGGTCGAGTCGTCCACGGCGCTGTTGCTGCCGTCCAGGATGAGCTGCTCAGCCTGCTACTCCACGAGACTCCCTAGCAACAGCTGAAGAGAGGTTCCATGGGAACAAGCACCCATGGTTGTTGTCGCCGTTAGCATCGTCCCTTAACTGCGACCCTTTAGACCCTTTGCTGATCCAGCTCCCAGAAGGTAAGTGCCTGGTATAATTCCCCTTCTCTTAACCTTCTCCAACCACTGTAGTTTCAAGTCCCGTTCCGATCCTATTTGTAATGATATTACTTGGCATAGGGGAAGGGAAGTGGTTTCTCTCTGTCGAGGACGGCAAACAGAGATAGAGGAGGCAGATGTGATATGCTTGGCATTATGTTGTGAGGATAGAGGGCCATGGATCTGGATGTGGAGGTCAGTGGCAGTATCGATGCCTTTTTCCTCTTCTACTCGATACCTTGACCTGTTTCCTTTCACTGTTAGATTGTGAAAGTCCATGTGACGTTCGTGTCAAGATGAGCGGTCGTTCCTGCTGACATTGTGTCAACTAGATGGTTTCTATAATTGTTTTCCCTTCATAAGTTTTTAACCTGCTTAATGCTTATTGTTCAGAATTTTAGGTGCTCTTTTGTCAGAGACCGCTTGATGGTCTGGTTGGGACTGTATGATTTAGCCTATTCTTGGTGGCAACTAATTAGGCATCGATACTACGAATCAGTAAACACTTGCAACAGGACTGTTTTTTAACTTCCGGGCATTTTTATTTATGTGAAAAATACTTTGTTTGGTGATACACTAATTCAGAATACTCATGCTTCAGTTTATCATGAACTTTATTCCTCTATCCTTTTTTATGTGTACTAATGTGTCTTTTTATCTATCCTTTTTCCTGTATACTAATGTGTCTTTATTTAGTGCAATGCTGAGGTTTCCTCCATGCTTCCATACAATGTCGAAGGACAGCAGATGTTGCAGTCTGTTTGTCCTGGATAGTGCTGAGGATGAATACAAACTTATATGTAATTGGCTGGTGCTTGCTTTACTTAAAGACGGCCACTGTTCCACTTCTGATTTTTTACTTGGTCCTGTACATGTCTACCGTGTTGTAGTTAAAGTTTCTGATGTACACTTGTTCCAGCCACAAACGTGGAAGCAAGTTGTTCCTATAAACCCATGACACCCACAAACATTTTTAGATCGTTATTTACAAAAGTGTCATGTCGATCATTACTCACAAACCCAGCCACAGCCATATGCTAAACATGGATTTCTACTAACTTAGTATTACCTGCTTGACCAAATTGCAGAGGGCTACTCATGTTATTCTAGATGTATGGTACATGCTGAAAAATCTTCAGTGCTCATTGTACCCTTATATTGAGATTCATATTAGTGTCTTGGCCTGGTCTGCCTCTACTTTTTTAGATTGAGACTCATATTGGTGTGTGGCGGAAAATTAGGTTGCAGCTTTATATTTGACGCATGGTTTGCACTGCAGGTTACTTGTCGTGCTCGATTTTTCCTTCCACCGACGATTCTGTCATTCGCCTCTACTGCCGGTGGTCGTGCCAGTCATGCTCCTACAGGGTAAGCTCGTTTCCTTCTTTAATTCGTGTACTATTTGGCAGGACTGGTTACGTTGCTGTAAAAATGTCTTTGGTTTCTTCTTTGTGGAGCAGATTCTTTTTGGAGGCCTTGCCTTAGACTTCCTGGATCCTGATTGTTGTTTCGCGTATCTGCTTTGGGTCATTGCTGTTCTTCTACCACTCATACATATATTATTTGACCATTTGCTTTGCTAAGATTCAAGTATGATGTAATTTAGATTTGTTCTCTTCAAACTTGCACAAATCAATATTTCTAGCTCTTAGCATGGTCTAATATACAATTTTATTGTATGCAGGACATGCATCCTTTAGCTAAATTCATCTTTGTTTGATGTAGTTCTTTGTGATCTGAAAGCAACTGACTACTCAATACCAATCAATGCATGGAGGGAACTCCTGTCCACCACGCCGGCGACAGGAACATGGAAAACATAGTCCACGGTGCCACCAATGAACAAGGTAAACACGAGCTGTCGGTCGCTTATAAATTCTGTACTTCAGTAGTAGCGATCTAGGGTTCACGTGAGTGATCTTATTGTTATTCGGGCTGTGTATAAAAATGCTGCCCTTTTCAGAGAGAATACTCCAAATCTATTGATTATAATTTAGTTGTGGTATTGATTTTTAGTTAGTATGAATACTCACATAATGAATCTATTAAACGATCTAAAGGCCGCCTATTCACATATTAACTAGTGCCACCGTTGTTTTCTTACTTATCATGTCATTCTCGTTTTTGAGCCTGGCCTGACACATTCTGTTTCCAAATATATTATACCTATCGAATCGTTTGGTGTCTCATTAACTGAAGAGATGGTCAGCCCAAAGTCTATGGTTAATGCCATTCTTGGTAACATTGGTCTGCCTGATGCAAAACAAACAAGGACTACAAGAACTACAATGGACGTGTGGGTGCAATCATCTTTTTCTGGCCGTTCCTGGCGCATTGTTGAATTAGTCACCTTGCCTCTCTTGCACTTAACATTGTCTAATTAGACTTTTCAAAATCATTATCCAGGACTGCTTGGCCTCTCGTTTCGATTAGCCTATCATTAAAGTTGGAAACACTCAGAATTGACGCTTGCGTATGAGTGTGTATAGGTTGTCCTTAGGATTTTCTTTGTAGCAAACTCGCTGGATTGTGGATTGGTTTCCTAGGCCATTGTTCTTTGTACAATACTTGAAGCGATATGCTCGTGTGTGTGACTTTGTCTGATGATTAGGCTTTAGATTTTCTGCTGGTTTATCTTATGATTCATGGTAGCATTTGAATTTTTTTCAATTACTATGTCTCAATTGTCGAACAGGACAGTAAGAATCTAATAGAACTCTTGCACAATAAAAATTGTTGTCCTTCAGTTACCCAGACCTTTGTTTTCATGGTATAAAACCAACTGCTGTCAACTTTAGTACTCTGGAAAATTATATAACCATTCTGAAATTTCCTATGACACAGGCCGAGACAAGCATTGTAAGGATCCCAGTTAGAATGATGCTTGATCTCCTGTTAGAGCATCTTGGGCGTCACAAGGCCATCTGAGACTCAGGCTCAAATAGAACACAATGAGTGTCATCGTTCTCTCTGACACTGCTGTTCAAGACGACCGGACCTGTCCACCGCGCATGCCCATTACCGGTGTTCAGTCCTCCAACGACAATATCTACCGTGTATGAACATTGCATCCTTTAATTTACCCTATATATGAACATTCTATTCTTCAAATGTGTTGTACTATCGTTCTGGTGGCTATGGAGATGTGTCGTACTGTAGTTTTGGTATCCATTGATGATGTCTTGCTCTGATTACACTTGAATGTTACTTTTTTTTATTTTTTTATCCTGATTGAATACATATGATAAGCCTGGCTTTCTACTAACTTCACCATTACATGCATGGGCACATCGTTGCACTACTAGAAATCCCCTATTAACCGACGGTTAAATTACCGTCAGATATTTTAGTTCACCGTCGGATATCCTTATAATTGACGGTTCACCGTCGGCCATCTCCCGTCGGCTATGCTTGGTCGGCCATTACACTAATAGCCGACGGTACGGTCGGCTAATACCTTCTCCCACGGTAATAAGCCGACGGTGAGCCGTCGAGTATGTGTTTGTCTCCAGGCAGCTCGCGACAACTAGACGACGCTTATAGCCGAGGGTTACCCGTCAGGAATATCATCCCCGACAATAATCGCCCACCGTCGGTTTTCATAATGGTCGATGGTATATTTCACCTGATAGTGTTTCTTATTGCCATGAGGAGAACCAAACCCTCAACTAATATATTTGCCAACGGTGGATACACCCCTTCAGAGATTCTTTTATTTGAGAGTCTGGTGAACACTATCAATTTATTATTCACGTATGGTATTAGTGACCCCTCATGTATTGCTTTGACCGAGGGGTATTGCACAATAGGGAAGTGGGATTCACAATAGTAGCATTTCAGAATATTGGCATTTCAAATACATCTCATAAGTACACATGCACACATCACGAAAGACCGTAATATTATATTTATTCAGAATAACCTCGGAAGGTATCACGGGCCTAATTAGTGCAAATTACATTGGCCATAATGATCCATCTTGAAATTGTCAAATGCAAAACAAAGTAGTAACTTGTACAAACATTTTGCATAAGCTAAATTTGCCACGAGCTTCAGGACTTCTCTTTGCTGCATTACTTGAACAGAACATCGAGTTCATCACCGTCATCGCCGTGTTATCATATTGCTCATTGCCCTATGGATCATCATCACCCTCCACATAGATGTCATCTGCCACTTTGCCACCATCCAGTCTTGCTTCATATATATTTCCCTAAGAACTAATAATACTAATAGTTGTAAGAGGGGTGAAGTATAATGTACTGTACTTGAAATTTATTTGACCTACAAGAACCAAACTGAATTGTTCAAATTTAAGTGAATGTTGCTTGGTGAGCGAAATACCAACATGTACTGTATATACAACTTTGAACTAGGAAGAGACTTGATGTCATACCTCTAAACACAGGTAAATTGAAAAAAGATCATAATTAGTGCTAAGTTAGACCAAAATGGCCAAGTGATACTGGTACAAAATTCCATATCTGAAAGATAATCGTTGTGTGGATAATCAGTTCATTGGCTTTAACTTGAAAAGATTTTATCGTACTGTATGCTTTAACTAGTACAGTTGCTCGCATGGAGCTAACTGGAATCCTGAAACATGAAATTTTGTGGCGTGGCTTAACTAAGGTGTGAAGGTCCTGGCCTCAGAACATGAAAACAATGTTTGCTGGCACAGTAATACATGGGATGTAAACTGAAAACGAAACACTAGGCTAACATGTTTATTTCATATGCATTATAACCTGTGATGGTTTTCTAGAGACCTAGCTCCTAAAACTAGAATTTTTTTTACTGAAGTACAACTCTCACAGACAAATACCGATCATGTGGATATTGTTGATTAAAAGATAGCAACCTTCAGTTTAGTTCCCAGTAATAAATTTCTACAGACATTTGCAGAGATGTGCATATGCGAATGGAAAAATGAATATAATCATTATGGTCAAAGTAAGATGCAACAAACTGCAGTTAGCACGACGACATATGCTTATAATAAAGTGCAAGAAGCTAAGCACGTCATTATGCTCAATGTAAGATGCAACAAACTGCAGTTTAGCTCCCTCATAGTTACCTTGCTTTGTTACTGTAAGATCTGAAGAAGAGAAACTACAGAGTGGGGTTTCACCTTGCTGCAAGCCAATTAACCTACAAGAGATTGGACACACAAGATATGCAGAACAAACATTAAGCACTTCTATAATTTTTTGCTATATATACGCAGCAGAGTGAAGTGATGTGAACTTGGCAAGTGATGTAACGAAAGCATACTTTTGAGTCTTCATCGACATAGATGTGGTGACATGTATTGTACAGAAAAATTCCTCGAGGCACTGCCATGTAGCATTCTACCTGCTGCTTCACAGATGACTTGTCCATCTAATTCTGGATGACCCAGGGCAGTGGGGAAGAGATGGGAAAAATAAGGGACTAGTAACATGATATTAATCAGAGCATGTTCAGAGAAGAGTATACATGATTGGCTAGCAAATATTTTGATTACTGACTGCACACTCTGAAATATACACCTTTGAAAATGAATTAGACTCTTGTTCTTGGAAGTTTAGAGTTACTACATTGTTGATTTGTAAATACATACATGCTCACTTTCTCGTTTTATTTAGGTGTGTAGCAAAAGCTAAGACTGAACCACAATCTCAGGTTTAGGGACCCACATGGTCTGATCACAAAATGAATTAGAAACAAGTGCAACTCTGTAATTTTCAGCAAAAGAAAGATAAGTACAGTTAGCTGTTTCAGATTTTAAGAGACACTTCAACCATCTTTCTAATAACTTGGAACTATTGTAGCATTGCTCTTATTATACTCATATACAAATATCATGTTTCCATGCTTGTCTGGATAAAACGAAAATTGTAGAGAGGAACTGAACCATGGTCATATATCAAGGAGCAAGAAACAGCAAGGTTAGTTTTCTGTTAGAGTAATAGTTGATGTATATGCAGCAACTCAATTTGGACCATCCAATATACAGTAGAAGTTAGCCTCAGGTCCACATGGTTTAGATAGCAAGCTATAACAAAATTCGAAACCTTCACATTATAACACTATTTGTTAGTATGTGCTTTGACTGGACTGAACTAGGTTACTTGCATATTTCTGAACTGTAATATATTAAAGTTCGTATTCGTGCTAGCATATATTGTTGACTCGTGAAATAATAGTTTTTCTTCTAAAAGCTAAGGATGCTTACTTCAAATGTTCCTTTTACAAGACATATTCAAGCATTCTACTTTGGAGATTGGTGACACAAGACAATATCTCAAAGAATTTGGAGGCAATCGACTATATGACCACAATAAGAAAACTTCTAAGAAATGTAGTTGCCGTGAAAGCCCAGCCAGTACTAATTAGTATGCAGCAACAGATATTTGGCAAGTTCTAACTGCCAGCGAATCAAGGTTGATGGGTCATGCCCCAACTAAAATTCATCGAACAATTTATATATTGCTGCACAAAACGAATTGCAATGAGAAAAATATGTACACGCAGCACGAGCGGCGCACACACACACGCACACACAATCAATTACTTATAATTCAATCAGGGGTGTGACAGAGATGGTGAGAGAGGGGTGAAAGGGAGGGGAAGAAGAGAGGGATACCTTGGCGTCCCACTGTGAACGTTGCATGCCGAATGATCGGCCATCCCAGAGGAAGCAGAGGAACACCTGGGGCACCCGTAAGGCCGTACGTCGGAGTGGAAGCAAACGGACGCCTGGGCACCCATCGGAGCGGAAGCAGGCGACGATGGATCTTTGGATCTGTTTTGGAGAACGAGGGTGGGTTTGTTTTGGAAGAGGATTGCGGGAGTTTCGGAGAACGAGGGCGCTCTAGTTGGGTGCGTGGTGCGCCGGCGCGCGGGAATATTTGGTTGGTCTGGCGCCCGAGATTTTCAGTACAGGCGGGCGCTATCTATTTTTCTTTTTTTGTACTGTACGAAAAATCAGTAAACATGGGATTAATTAGTTAGCAAATTAAGGAGGGGAGAGAAGCGTGTGCTCACCGCCGGCAGCGCGCAGTGGAGGAGGTAGGGTCCGAGCCCCGAGGGACGAGCTGAACAACCCATCCAGTGGGGACGAGGATGGGAGTGGAGGAACCGATGTATTTACCGCCGGCGGCGCTAAGCGAAGTAGGCGGGGAACAGGCTGAGGAGCCGATGCGGCGTCTTCCTTTCACGAGAGGAGAGGGGATGAGCTATCCACTTCCGTATCCGTACTAAAAAGAAGTGTAAACTCACGTATACGAATAACATTAGTGCAAGGCCAGTATTTCCGGATGGTAAAGCCACTAGTTCACCAATGCTCGAGGTTCGAAGCAACATTAATGGCAATATTTGTTTGAGTCCTACCAATGTTTTTTCCCACCACATTGTATTCTTTTGGACGAACTTTATCTCAAAATCTTTCTAATTATAAAAAATATTTTACATTTATAAGATACTCTATTTTTATATTCAAAACTCACAGTTATTTGTATTCCAACATTGTAATGCGGTTTGGGATCGTCTTGGTGCACGACGTAGGTCGGCGTTGTACGGTCTGTCGTGCGGTGATGCATAATTAAAGTACATACAATTGGCGAACTGAGCGTGACACACATGGTTAGGTCGCTTGTGGTCAAACCAACTCATCAGGGTTCAAGCCCTAGACTTGACATTGGTGGTCGCGTTTTTTTGATTTATTTCGGGGCTCCCGATGATGTGCGTTCGGTGGGAGGAGACATTCCTGTCAACTATGAAGGTGCCTATGGCGACTTCGTCAATCGCAAGATGATGTGTCGGGTGCCCGGCTCAGTCTCTCGGAGGTGCTCATAGGAATAGGGTATGCGTGCATGCATTTACATGGCTGAGTGTATATGCATATGTAGCATATGCGTCTGTACTATGTATGTGCGTATGTATATGCATATGGAGTTGCTCACATGAAAGTGCTCATAAGGTATAGTGTATGTATGATGGCACCAGGACCAAGCGCCATGAGCCACCAGCCATTGTTCAAATGTGGGCATGCAATCCACTCCATGGAAAAACCCAATGTGCCACGGTCATGTGTCGCCGGAGAAGTTAGATCGTGGCAGCCTGGCAAGGACAACGACTTCTCCTTGACTCTCAAGGGCTACCTCCTTATGATACTTCTGTAAGTGCATAACTTTTAACCATCCTGGCTTTTATTGTTTAGTATCAGTTCTTTAAGCAACCTATATATTACTCAAATATAAGAGGGCATAGATAGTGATCTAAATGCTCTAATATTTCTTTATGCAGGGAGTAATTATGAAAAACAACATAGAATGTACTTACCATAGCAATCCTAGATCTTAATTCATGGAAAATTTCTTATATGGGAATTACATGGAATATAATATCGGTCATTCCGCATGTTTATTGACATTGACCATTGAAACGTATTACCGAGAGTGAAAGTTAACGGTCGGCTATTGCTATCCCCGGTCGGGTATTTACTAAAACAACCGAGTGTCACACATGTACCGTCGGCCATTTTCACTGGTAGATGAGAGTTTTGTTTTCACCTTAGTACATTATATTTTACCGTCGGGCATTACATGTAATCCCCATGGGTGTAGTAAACACCGTCGGACATTACATGTAATCCCCGAGGGTGCAGCAAAAACCGCCGGACATTGCAATGAACCATCGGGCATTAAATTTGATATCCGAGAGTTAGATGTTTACCGTCGGGCAATCTAGTATACCGTCGGCTATTAGTAGTAATACTTGTCAGTTGAAAATAACCGTCGGCCATTGAGACTACCGCCGGCTATTACTGTAATAACCGACGGCCCGTCGGCTATTACATTTCACCGTCGGAAATATGGGGATTTCTAGTAGTGTTGAAACCGGCATCCTCGCGCCAAGGCGCGCTGCCGATCTAGTTCTACAATATGGAGAACGAAGCACAAGCATTTCGATCGTGTCCACGGTGACGTGCACACAATTTTAGGGAATAAGAGGCCTAGGGTAAACTTTGACTATAGGGCTTTGGAGCTGATGCAACTACAAAATTGTTTCCGGCGAAGGAGCGCTCCCAGTCAAGAAGAAAATAGAATTAACTAATCTCCTTTATCCACATTGTTGCTTCTTGACAGACGAACTGGCCATGTGTATCAGTTAAAAGCATGATCCGGTCCGATGGATGACGACGGCCTCTCGTTGATGGCACTGACAAGTGAGACGCCATAATTAGTCAGGGCAAGGAGGTCGATTCGCTGTGTCAGAGGAACTAGCAATGCCACTGCCGACGAGGAGGACGTGGTCCCGCCGTCTCGGAGGAGATCGTTGCGGTGCTTGGAAGAGATCTCCGTGCCCGGGCGGCTGTAGGGGATGTCGTCTCCTCAACTCGTCGCTGCCAGAGTGCATAGCTGGGCAAACCCCTCGCTTCGCCGTCAGCGGCGGGTCCGCCTTCCTTGTGCCCTCCGAGTTACAAGCTCGGGATGGCACCGAGAATGTGATGATGTCACGTTGGGCGATGGTGGCGGGTCAGATGCGAGGGCATGGTGCTTTGTTGCAGAGCTGTGGTACTGGCTCGGGAGCCGCCTGACAGAGGTGTGCACGGTCAATGGCGGTCTGCTCCATGTTAGACCATGTATAGCTTCTGTATTTGTGTACGTATATTGTACCTAATGTAACATATTCATTATATATATTAGATAAGCCATCCCTAGAGAGTTGAGCTGGTTCTCCCAAATCATTGTCTTACATGATAGCAGATCTAATTACGATCCATGCTTCCGCAAAACCCTAAACCCGCCGCCGCCCCCTCCACCGCGCCGCCACCACCAGATTGCGCCGCCGCCGCCATGACGGGTGCTGCCGCCTCCAGCTCCTCCTCTGCCGGATTTCTCCCGGCCTCCCTCGCCGCCCTCCTCTCGCTCCCGCTTGACTCGGCCACCATACGGCCGCCGCAGCTCGGGACAAGGAGCGTAGGCTCGGTTTTCTCCAATAACTCTCCGGCTCCTTCATCGCCGGGGCTTGCGCTAACGGTTCATACGTCGAGCGACGCTTCGTCTGCCCCGTCGTCCGGCGTCATCGCGCCTCTGGCCTTCGCGCCCGAGGCCACCTCGTCGGTTGTCACGGCGGGTTTCATGCCATCGTCATCCGCGCCTCAGGCGGGATTCACCTCGGCAGCGCCCGTTGCCTCCCTCTACGGGGCATACTCGCCGCCGCCGCCCGCGGGTTCCAATCCCGTGGCCCCGCCCGCGCCGCCCGCCCCTGCCCCCATGGCATATGCGCCTCCGGCAGGTGCCTCCCCGGGGTCGTTGCCTCCACCGTTTCACTTCGGCAACCTCATCACCGTCAAGCTCTCGCCCGACAATTATATCTTCCCGCGTGTGCAGGTTCTTCCGCTTCTTGGGAGCCACTACTTGCTTGGCTACGTCGACGTAGGGATGAAAATGGAACGGAAATTCCGGCAAAAAAATGGAAACGGAGAGGAAAAACGAAAATGGAAACGGAATTTTGCAAAACAAAAACAAAAGTGGAATTTTTTATGTGGAAATGGAAACAAAAATGAAACAATGTTTTCCGGCAGAACAAGTGCGAAAATGGAATTTTCCCCTTCCGTTAACATGGAACTTTCCGCTTTTAATATGAGCAAATGTCTATTTTATAGCCCAACACATAATAGACCCTACAGAGTTACATAGCAGAATAATGGCCTATGGCCCAACTTCAGCATAACAATACACCAGGCACCGCAGCAAGGCGAGGAGAATCCCTAATCACCGCTCAAAAATAATTTATCCCTAATCGAGCAGACGAGCACGCCGCCACCGCCGCTGCCCTCGCATCTTCGGCCGGCCTGCCCAGACTTGACATGGCGCCGCGGACGCCGCTGCGTTCTGAAGCCGCCGTGGGACGCTGCCGTCCTCTGAAGCCGCCGTTCGACGCCTCTGTCCTCTGAAGCCGCCGTCCGACGCCTCCATCCTCTACGCCCCTCCAACACGATAGAATCCCTCCGCAGTTGCACCCCTCTCCGCTGCTGACGACACCTTCATGGCTGCACCTGCAGTCCTGCACTACTGCACATACAGAGTGAGATCACCAAGCAAGATAGCTTATGAATGTTCATGCAGATCTTGCGAAAATCCATGATACACACTATGTTGAATTGCCTGTAGCCCTGTACATACAGTAAGTCTATTAGAACTAATATTGGGATCCTTGTGCTTTCACAGTGCACTAGTGGGCTAGTGGTATAGTTGTATTTAGCTTACTTATACATAATTAATTAATGTTGTTAGCCTCTTCAGGTCTGGCCGTAGTGTTAGTGCACTGCCAACCTCCAATGGATGTTCTTTTTACGGCAAGTAGCAGTGCAAGTGTAAGCGCAACATCTCCGATTGTGCTTGAATCATCGTCGGAGTAGCCTCCCAATGCTACTAATACAAGTGCAGCAGCTGCAAGTTTGGATACGGCCAATGTAACAGTAGTGATACTAATATGTGTGAAACACCTTCTGTTGATCTTGATCTAGATGATGGTTTAGACTCATTCTTGAGTAGCAGAAGTCAAAAATCAGACCGTGTTCTCAAAATTGAGTTGGAAGTATACATGGAGCAAGAGTTACAATCTAGAAAAGATTCAAATTTTGATATACTATCATGGTGGAAGGTCAAATCAAGTTGAGTTTCCTATTCTGTCACGACTTGCTCGAGATATCTTTTCTATGCAAGTGTCGACAGTTGCCTCGGAGTCGGCATTCAGTGCTGGTGGGCGGGTTGTTGACCCATTTTTGGTCGTCTTGAACCTGAAACCGTCGAAGCTTTAATTTGTACTAAAAATTGGATTGGAGCATCAAAAGGTAACCTTTTAAATTTTATCTCAACTTCATGTGCACCCTATGACATAATCATACTAATAATTATTATTATCAATCATTCAGGTAGTGACATTGCATCTGTTGTCAAAGACATGGACATGCCAAGCTTGGAGGAACGTTTTACAATTTTGGTGCACATGGTTTGCATTTTATCTATTTTTTTACTTGTATTATGTCTAATACTCATATTACAGAACTTGAAATCTATTTGTATGCTTGCCTATGTAGTTGGAGGAGCCACAAGAGGATGATAGTGATGATGACCTAGAGGACTTCATGGATGAGGAAATGGAGGATTGAATGTTGTAGTGCTGGAATAGAACTGTTAGTTACTATATTTAAAGTTTCAAATATTTGCATCATGGATACTTTTCTTGTTGAGTTGAAGTGTGTACTACAGTACTAGTACTATTATTCAAGCTGAGCACTATTGTGATTTGAGCTGCGATGTTTGGTTGTTGGATGGCTTCCAAGTTTTTTTGTTGCAAAAGTTGAATATTTATGCACAAATGAATATCTAATAATATATCCACAGTATATCATAATATTTTATAATAATCTTATCTTTGACAACTTTGATCATTTCATTGTGTTTTTTTCTACGGTTCAAGGGTTCTTTGTTTCGGTGAACATCCGCTTCCGTCTCCGTTTCCATGTCGTATTCGCTCCATTTTTGTTTCCGGTAGTATCTGTTTCTGTATTTGTTTCTGAGGTTTCTGTATTCGTTTCCGTTTCCAGAAAAAATATGAAAACAAATATGATAGCACCCAGTTCCGTCCGTTTCTGCTCCGTTTTCATCCCTACGTCGACGGCACTTTTCCTTGCCCTCCTGCACTGGTGGACAGCGTGAACGGTCCGGTTTACAACCCGGCACACCGTGTCTGGACGGGGCAGGACCAGGCGAATCTCTCCTCCATTCAGGGTTCGCTCACTTTGGCTGTTGCCGGGCTCATCGTCTTCGCGAAGACTTCCCATGAGGCTTGGACCATCTTTGAGCGCTCTTTTGCGTCACAGTCACAAGCCCGGGTCAGTGCCCTCTGTCGCGAGCTTGGCGCCTGTGAGAAGCTTGATTCCACGGCAACGGAGTTCTACAACAAGGTCAAGGCTCTGGCTGACACATTGGCATCCATTGGATAGCTGCTTACCGATTCTGAGTTCAACTCCATCGTCAATGGCCTCGACGAAGAGTATGATGGCTTAGTTGAGATCATTAATGAGCGCGGCAACACGACCCCCATGATGGCGCATGAGGTCTACTCTCGGCTTCTTCTTACTGAGCAGCGCGTTGAGGCGCGTCGTGCCAACCGCAGTCGCGGCTCCTCCTCCGCCAACGCGGTCTACCGAGACGGTCGCCCCTCCGGCGGCGCTCAGCCCTCCGCCTCGGGCAAGGGGCCCGCGCCGCTCCCTCCGGCCTCATCCATCCCTCTGACGCTACCAGGTGATGGGGGTCGGAGGGTCTGCCAGCTCTGTGGTCTTGACGGACATTGGGCCTCCAAGTGCCATCGTCGTTTTCAGAAGAGTTTCCTCGGTCTCGGCAACGACGGCAAGGATACGTGCAACACTGCGCGTCAGGTGGCTATGGCCGATCGCCCGGCGCCGCAGAAGCCTCAGGGCCATACTCAGTCCTACTCCGTTGATCCGCACTGGTATATGGACTCTGGCGCGACGGAGCATCTGACCAATGAGATGGGGAAGCTTCATCCTCGCGAGCCCTATCACGGTTCCGATAAGATCCACACCGCCAACGGAGCAGGTATGCACATCTCCCATATTGGTCAAGCATCCCTTCTCACTAGTCATGCCACTAGGAGGCTTCAGCTTCGTGATGTTCTTAGAGTACCATCTGTGACGCATAATCTCCTTTCAGTTCCTAAACTCACTTATGATAATAATGTGTTTTGTGAATTTCACCCGTTTGATCTTTTTATTAAGGACCGGGACACGAGGGCCGTTCTACTTAGTGGGCGTCTCTACCAGGGCCTTTACCATCTGGAGCATCCTGGAGTCTCTCGGGTTTTCAGTGGAGTTCGCGTCTCGTCGTCACAGTGTCATGCTCATCTTGGTCATCCTGCCACACCTATCGTTCGTCATGTTTTGCGTCATCATGAGCTTCCTAGTGTCTCTAGCAATAATGATGTAGTAGTGTGTGATGCTTGTCAGCAGGGGAAGAGTCATCAACTTCCTTTTTTGGAGTCTAGCCATGACGTGAAACATCCTTTAGAACTTGTTTTTCGGATGTATGGGGCCCTGCCCAAACTTCTGTCAGTGGTCATAACTATTATATTAGTTTTGTTGATGCTTACAGTCATTTTACTTGGCTCTATCTTATTAAGCGTAAATCTGATGCGTTTGATATTGTCGTTCAGTTTCAAAAACATGTTGAACGTCTTCTCAAGCATAAAATTGTTCATGTTCAGTCGGACTGGGGTGGCGAGTATCGCAACCTCAACTCCTTCTTCCAGTCGCTTGGGATTGCTCATCGTTTAGCATGTCCACATACTCATCAGCAGAATGGTTCCGTCGAACGTAAGCATCGTCATATTGTTGAGACTGGTCTCACTCTTTTGGACCATGCATCGGTTCCTTTCCGGTTCTGGAGTGATGCTTTTACCACTGCCTGTTTTCTTATCAACCGTACTCCCACACGTGTCCTCAACATGAAGACTCCCCTTGAACTTCTCCTTAATGAACAACCCGATTATACTTTCTTTAAAGTTTTTGGATGTGCTTGCTGGCCGCATCTTCGACCCTATAACAAACGCAAGCTGGAATTTAGGTCCAAAAAGTGTGTCTTTCTTGGCTATAGTTCCCTTCATAAAGGTTACAAATGTCTTCATGTTCCCACTAATCGTGTCTACATTTCTCGGGATGTAGTGTTTGATGAGCGTGTTTTTCCGTTTGCCAATCTACATGTGTCCACAGATGCTCCTCCGTCCATGCATTCATCCTCTCTTGCCTCTGACCAATTTGATGATGTTGCATACTCTCATGTGCTATTGCCTAACCATGGTGCAGGAACCGGACGTGGGACTCGTTTGGAGCTTTTGGAGGACTCCCTAGCATCATCGCCGCCGCCCCCTGCTGTGCACGTCGATCACACTACGACGTTGCATGGCCTCGATCCGTGTGTCCATGCACGCTTGATGGATGCACCTGAAGCACCGGCCTTGTCCGCTGATTGGCCTGCGTCTCCCGCGACTCGGCCTGATACGTCGGCCTTGCCCGCGTCTCCAGCGGATCAGCCCGCTACGCCGGCAACGCCTGGGGCTCGGCCCGCTACGCCGGCATCGCCTGAGGCTCGGCCTGCTACGCCGGCAACGCCTGGTGCTCGGCCCGCTACGCCGGCCTCGCCCGTGGCTCGGTCCGCTCCACCGGCCTCGCCTACGGCTCTCTTGGATAGCCCACTGGCAGGCTCTGGCTCCACCGAGCCGTCTGCCATGACGGAGGACCTGGTTCCATCACCCAGCCCCTCGCCGGCTGTTTCCTCAACCTCGACGGCTCCTGTGTTACTTCCACATACACGCAGTCATAGTGGTATTTTTCGACCCAAGGAACGTACGGATGGTACTGTTGCTTGGTTGGCAGCATGTCTGGCTGCTGCTGTTGCGGATCCGTCTTCTGAGCCCCGCCGTATCAGGCTGCCATGCGTGTTCTTCATTGGCGAGAGGCTATGGAGCAGGAGTATCATGCTCTTCTTCGTAACGAGACATGGACTCTTGTTTCTCCCCCACCACGGGTTAATGTTATTGACTGCAAGTGGGTGTTCAAAGTGAAGAAGCACTCGGATGGATCTATTGAGCGTTATAAAGCGCGCCTTGTTGCCAGAGGATTTCGGCAGCGCTATGGTCTTGATTACGAGGACACCTTCAGTCCAGTTGTCAACCTACCACCATTCGGCTTCTTCTTTATCTTGTTGTCACTCGCGGTTGGTCTCTTCGTCAACTTGATGTGCAGAATGCTTTTCTTCATGGTTTCTTGGAGGAAGAGGTTTATATGCGACAGCCGCCTGGTTTCTCTGATCCTGATCGTCCTGATCACATCTGTCGTCTCACCAAAGCTCTCTATGGTCTGAAGCAAGCTCCTCGTGCCTTGCATGCCCGTCTTACCTTAGCTCTTTGTGCTCATGGGTTTGTGTCGTCCACTGCTGACTCCTCATTATTTCTTCTACAGAAGCCAGAAGTCACTATGTATCTTTTGGTCTATGTGGATGACATTATTCTTGTCAGTTCCTCTCAGTATGCTGCTGATGCTCTTGTTCGCTCTCTTGGTGCTGCTTTTGCTGTCAAAGATCTTGGGAAGCTTCACTACTTTCTTGGGGTTGAGGTTACCTCTCGTGCTGATGGTCTTGTTATGACACAAAAGAAGTACTCCTTGGATTTATTGCAGCGAGCTGGGATGCTTAAGTGCAAACCGACTACCACACCCATGTCATCTACGGAAAAGCTCACTGTTGTTGATGGTGCGCTTTTGTCTTCTGCGGATGCCACAGAGTACAGGAGTATTGTTGGTGGGCTTCAGTACTTGACGATCACAAGGCCAGATATTTCTTATGCTGTCAACAGAGTTTGTCAGTATCTTCAGGATCCCTGCGACACTCATTGGGTTGCTGTTAAACGCATCCTGCATTATGTTCAGTTCACAGTGTCTTTTGGGATGCATATTCGGCCGACTCCCTCTCGGGTTCTTTCGGCCTACTCTCATGCGGACTGGGCTGGCAATCCAGATGACAGGCGATCCACGGGGGGGTGTGCTGTGTTCTTTGGCTCTAACTTGATCGCCTGGAGTGCTCGGAAACAGGCTACTGTATCACGTAGTAGTACTAAAGCTGAGTATAAGGTTGTGGCTAATGCTACTGCAGAGATTATTTGGGTGCAATCTTTGCTTCAGGAGTTGGGTATGTCTCAACCACAACCTCATATCCTTTGGTGTGATAATATCGGTGCTACATACCTGTCTGCAAATCCGGTATTTCATGCCCGAACGAAACACATTGAAGTCGACTATCACTTTGTACGGGAGCGTGTGTCACAGAAGCAACTTCAGATCAAGTTCATCTCTTCCAAAGATCAACTTGCGGACATCTTCACTAAGCCTTTGCCTTTACCACAGTTTGAGGCTTGTAGGCGCAATCTTACCCTTCTCAGTTCTTTAGAAAGTGGCTAAGATTGAGGAAGCGTGTTAGACCATGTATAGCTTCTCTATCTGTGTACGTATATTTTACCTAATGTAACACACCCATTATATATGTATATGAGATAAGCCACCCCTATAGGGTTGAGCTGGTTCCCCAAATCATTGTCTTACACTCCAATGTGTGGCAGATGGTGCATCCCGGGACTATGAGGGTCAGCGGGATGCTTGGGGAGTTGCGGTGCAGCTGTGCGGGCTTTTTTCGAAAAGGGGGATCTCCCCGGCCTCTGCATGCACAGCGATGCATACGACCATCTTATTAAACCAAACAAAAAGGTTCCAACAAGGTCTCAAAGTCTCAAATTGATCTCACACAGAGCCAAACTGGGATAGAAACACAAACTAGCCAAAAAAAGGACGCCACAACCGGCTGGCTAAAGAGAGATAGGTAAACTAATTTCCTATCCTATTACATGACCGCCATCCAAACCGGTTGAAAATATCCCGAGCTACCATCTCCCAGCGGATAGATCCAGTAACCAAATGCTCCCTGGCCTCCATCTGAGTGAGTAGTGACCACGAACGGATCAATGCCGTGGCTCGAAAGATAACCTGCAAAAAATGAATATGTGATGTTCTGTGAAAAGCCAAATCATTTCTGCAAGTCCAGATAGTCCACAGCAAAGCGCATACTCCTACACGAATATGTCTCACTAAGTCGGGCTCAGTCCCATTAAGCCACGTCCCAAATAACGTGTTGACAGAATTCGGTGGAGTAATATTAAAAGCAATGTGGACCGTCCGCCAAAGAACTTTGGCTAGCGGGCAATCAAGAAATAGGTGCTTGATCGTCTCATCCCGATCACAGAAACTACACCTAGTAGGTCCTGTCGAATTATGCTTCGTCAGGTTGTCCTTGGTGAAAATAACTTGTTTATGGACAAACCACATAAACGCTTTTATTTTCAATGGAACTTTGACAGCCCAAACATGCTTGGAGGTAGGAATGAAGCTCTAATTGATAACATCAATATACATTGATTTAACTGTGAATACTCCAGACCTAGTAAGCTTCCAGCGTAATTCATCTCGTTGTTGAGAAAGCTGAACCTTCATTAGTCTCCTAACTAGATGGAGCCATTCTTCCCAACGATTGCCCGCTAGCGACCGTCTGAACTGAATATTAAGGGGGGTCGATTGAAAAACCATTGCAACGAGCACCTCTCGTCATTGAACAATGCGATATAAATACGGGTATTTAATGGCCAAGGGTTCCTCTCCAAGCCAAGTATCCTCCCAGAACCGTGTACTAGCCCCGTTTCCAATACTAAACTTTGTCCTATTAAATAAGGATTGTTTGACTTTCATCAGTCCTTTCCAGAAAGGCGAATCGGTCGGCTGTTGTCACTGGGACAAAGTTTTAGTCTGAAGGTACTTGCCTTTCTGAAGGATTTGCGCCACGTGGCATCCGTCTCCTTGGACAGCTTCCACAGCCACTTCATCGAGAAGGCATCTGTTCTTAACTTCAAGATTCTCAATACCAAGACCCCTTGGTCTTTCGGTCTCATGATGATATCCCATTTGGCTAGGCGGTATTTTCTTTTTAGTTCATCACCCTGCCAGAAGAAACGCGATCGATAGAAGTCCAGTCTTTTCCTGACTCCAACTAGGACTTCAAAGAACGACAGGAGAAACATAGGCATACTCGTGAGCACCGAATTTATGATAATTAATCGGCCTCCGTATGACATGAGCTTGCCTTTCCAGCAGCTCAGTTTCTTTTCAAATCGGTCTTTGATGCATTTCCATTCTCTGTTTGTTAGCTTACGATGGTGGATTGGTATACCTAGGTAAGAAAAAGGTAAAGTCCCCAAATCGCACCCAAACAATTGCTTATAAGCCTCTTGTTCATCCCTGGCTCTACCAAAGCAGAACAGCTCGCTCTTCTGGAAGTTAATCTTTAAGCCGGTCAATTGTTTGAAGAGGCATAACACCAGCTTCATATTTCTCGCCTTGGCCAAGTCATGCTCCATAAAGATGATTGTATCATCAACGTACTGAAGGATGGATACACCTCCATCAACAAGATGAGGTACCAAGCCACCTACTTGACCATTCTCCTTAGCCCTTCCTATCATGATTGCTAACACATCAACCACAATGTTAAACAGGATAGGGGACATCAGATCTCCTTGCCTTAGGCCTTTATGTGTCTGGAAGTAATGACCAATATCGTCATTCCGTTTAATTCCAACACTCCCTTTTTGCGTAAACGATTCAACCTAGCGGCGCCAAGCTTCATCAAAACCTTTCATACGCAATGCCTGTTGGAGGAATGGCCATTTGACTTTATCGTACGCTTTCTCGAAATCCACCTTTAAAACTACACCATCTAGTTTTTTTGAATGGATTTCATGGAGCGTTTCATGAAGGACGACCACCCCTTCAAGGATGTTTCTGACCGGCATGAAAGCAGTTTGGGACTGTTGCACCACAGAATGCGCAATATGTGTGAGCCTATTAGTCCCGACCTTGGTGAAGATTTTGAAACTAACATTGAGAAGGCAGATCGGCCTGAACTGCTCTATTCTCACAGCATCCGTTTTCTTAGGAAGCAGTGTGATTGTTCCAAAATTCAAGTGAAATAATTGAAACTGTCCAGAGAACAGATCATGAAACATAGGTAACAAATCCCCCTTAATAATGTGCCATCACTTTTTGTAAAACTCGACCGGGAATCCATCCGGTCCAGGAGCCTTATTGTTTTTCATTTGTGCAATAGCATCAAACACCTCCTTCTCAGTGAACGGGGCAACCAGAATATCATTATCAGCAGCCGATAGTTGAGGCACATCCTCAGTCCTGGACTCATCGAGGACACACAACTATCCTCCGGAGGTCCAAATAACTGCTTATAATATTCGGTTATATAGGTTTTGAGATTGTCCTGCCCTAAAATAGTTCCTTCATCTTGTTCAAGCTGAAAAATTCTCTTCTTTCTGTGCTTACCATTAGCAATCAAGTGGAAGAATTGAGTATTCGCGTCCCCCTGAACAACTTTGCGTACTTTAGCCCGCAATGCCCACTTCAATTCTTCTTCGCGGAGAAGTTCTTTCAACCTCTTCTCCGCCTCAAGTTTAACCTGAAGCTCTGGTGGTTGCAAGATCGTAGTTTCAGCTTTTACGTCAAGGGCTTGAATAAGAGAAAGGAGCCTATCCTTTTCAATCTTATACACCCCACTAAGGTGCTTAGCCCACCCCCGTAAGAAACTTCTCAAATGCCTTATCTTATGTTGCCACCGCTCGACCGAAGTCCTACCTCCTGCACCCTTAGCCCACTCCCGGGCAATTAGGTCCAGGAAACCTTCGCATTCAAACCAGACCATCTCAAAGGAAAAGGTATTTTTGTTTCCCACATGATTCGGCTCCCCTGAGTCCACAAACAAGGGTGTGTGATCAGATATTCCACGCGAGAAGGCTTGTACCGTTACGAGAGGGAACTTCTGTCCCACTCAACGCTCGCGAGAACTCGATCAAGCTTTTCATATGTCGGGTTTGGCATAGCATTAGCCCAGGTAAACTTTCTACCAGAAAGCTCAATCTCCCTCAGATCCAAGCTTTCAATAATGGTATTGAACATAAACGACCACCTGCCATCGAAATTATCATTATTCTTCTCCTCTCTCCTCCTAATGATATTGAAATCACCCCCAACTAAAATTGGAAGTTGCTTGGATCCACAGATTCGCACAAGGTCCGCCAAAAACTCCGGTTTAAGCTCAGGCTGTGCGGCACCATATACTGCCATCAAAGCCCAGTTGAAACCATCAGCTTTAAATCTGACTCGGAACTTAACCGCGAAGTCGCCTTGATGTCTACATTGTTGGTTCTGACTCCTTGGGGTGCCGAAGGTTGCTGATGTGGGAGCGGCTGGATCTGGCAGGACTGTCCAGGATCTAGATAGGGGTGGCGGCTGGGCTAGTGTGTGCGTCGCCGGATGCATGTGCTCGTCATTGGCGCAAGTGTGGGTGGCCCTGCCTTGGGCTTGGTTGAGCGGCTACAGCGGAAGTCGGAGTGGTGACCCCGGGCCTTTGGATGTGTTTGTGTCTTTTTTCCAGTAAATATCAATTGTTCTTTTGTGGAATAATAAGTTTGTAAGTAAGATGGTCAAAGCAGCAAAGCAGGAGAATGAACCACACTATTGAGTGTTTCTGTGTTTTTGTGTTTTATCTTGCCATGCAGCGGTGAAATCAGAATTGTGTATCATGAGGCGGCATGATGCCGACGATGCCACATGAAAGGTGGTTCCGGTGCATCATGATTTCCAGCTGACGTGTTGATCTATGGTGCAAGGCTTGAATTGCAACTTTCTCTCATGAGGCTCGTCCTCGAAGTCGTTGCCGCTCCCTCGACACACTGGGATGACTATTTTGCATGGGTCATGGGTGTTTGGTGCGTCCTACTACAACAAATGATTGGTGGTTGTCCATGATGGAATAGAAGTCATCAGATTGTGGGAGATGGGCGATTCCAGTGACGTTGCTCGACTGCCTGTATAGTGGTGTGCGTTACGTTGGTGGCTAGGTTATCTGCGGTGCCTTGTTCTATGTTTTTTTTTAAACGGTGCCTTGTTCTATGTGGGCCTCTTCATGATTTTGTCTATTTTTTCCACTAGTTAGCCGAACAAAAATTTTATTCTTAATTCAGAAAGCAATGGTCTTTGGACTTCAAAACATGAAAATACTAATCAAGTTGGTCACGAAGGTAAAGCAGAAGAAGGCAGAGAAACTAGAAAAAATGACATCGAGACATCATCCACATGGCAAAAGCCTTTTTTTCGTTATACATTGTCCTCGAGACAACTCAACAACAACAACAAAAAAGAGCACAGCCGTCTTAAATATGTTAACTTTTATATTTCAAAATAATATGTTCGCACAACTGACTTCATCTACAATTAATAACTTTGCCATGCCACATGCATGTGACGGGATCAACTTTTTGTAGAGCCTAACTTATACACGTACTATCATGTACCAACTCCGAGCCATATGTATCGGCCTTGATACGCTCAACTGAGGCCCCTCAGGCCCGAGCCCCAGCTACTTTGATCGTTCCCCAACAAACATGCCCCTAGCTGGTCACACGATTTAGTCGATGCTGAAATCTCATTGAAGTTCCCAGCCCGGGCGTAGTGCAAATCAGTGTGGATGTGGGGATTATTCCTGATTTTGGAACGAGAGGCATCAGGAAAAGAGAGAGTTTTTACAGTACCCTGGTACTCCCTGTGGGGAGGTGGGAGTACCAGATAAATCCAACCATCCATCTACAGGGGTATTCTGGACCATTTGCCTTGGCTAATTAGTTTTGACTTTTCTTCCATCACAATCAAGCGCATCTGGCCGCCGCAGTCGCGCTGTTTGTTACCTCATCGTGGTAGCGGCTTAGGGGGTGTTTATTTCCAGGACTTATTGATTTAGGGACTTAAAAAAGTCCCTATAAGTCCTACCTAAACAAAACACAAGGGACTTATTGGGACTTATTGTGGTGATTTGAGACTTATCAAATAAGACTCTCATGGAGGAGCTTATTGGGACTTATTCGCTCCAGGCTCGTTCCTCAAGACGCCCGTCGCCGCCTCGCCACGCCACGCCGCCCGTCGCAGCCCCCGCCTCGCCCGTCGCCGTCCGCCTCTCGCCCGTCGCCGCCCGCCTCGATTCACCGCCCGTCGCCGCCCGCCTCTCGCCCGTCGCCGCCCGCCTCGGTTCGCCGCCCGTCGCCGCCCGCCTCGGTTCGCCGCCTAAATCGCCGCCCGCCTCGGTTCGTTCTGCCTCGGTTCGTTACCAGCGGTGCCTCAATCGCGGACAGGCCCTCTCCCGAGCCTTGTTGCAGCGGTGCAACATGAACTTATAAGTCTCTTTAAACAAACAGGTAGGGACTCGGGACTTATATGTCCCTATAAACAAACAGGTAGGGACTTATGACTTATAAGTTGGGACAAACAAACAGGGCCTTAGAGCCTTTGTCCTCCCCATCACTGCCTCGCTCGTGATGGGGTAATAGTCATCCGTTAATTGCTGTTAATGTAGATTAATTGAACTGCTGCGCCATAAGATCTGCATTCCTCCTCAAACAACCGTGATGGGTCAGTTTCTCGGAGTCATCCCCGACCAATTCGCGTAGCCACGGCCATCCGCGGCCGCCATTGACATGCACATCAAATTAATGTAGTGCACAACCGGGATTATGAGGCATGAAAGCACGATGTGAACTTCTGTAGCCTACTTCCCCTGGGTGGTGACGACCCTGCGATAATCAAGGCCCGCCCCTGGGTGAAGACTGGTTTGCGCCCGTAATGGGACAAATGGTTAGTTTCTTGTTCAGCAGCAGTACCAGGCCATGTTCTTCTGCTCTGACTGTTAATGTGTAAGAGTTCGATTAGTCATTAGTGCTTAGAGTCCCTGGTTGCGTGTCTATATGACCATCCTAGGGTTTTATGCACACAAAAACATGACCATCCTTGGGTGCATGGAGTGTGGTAAATAGGAAGCAATAAGAAAACAGGAAAGGTCGGGTTCATGAGCGTGTGTTTTGTGTTTTGAACTGCGGTTTTCGGAGAGGTGTACATTAGCTCAACAAGTTGCGATTGAATTGCAGCAGATGCATACGAGTCGTCCTTGGGCTGTATAGAGCATCACTCTGTTAGGCACATCGATCAGAAGACGGTGCTATTCTCAGTCAGGTGTGGAACAATAACTCAAATGGGCAGGATAAATTTGCAACTTGTGATGGGTGGCCGTGGTGCAATGGTGATAGATGGCACTTGAGCCCCTTTTTTTTCTTAGGCCTCTGGAACCATGGTAACCGTCTGGGCCAGAGCATGAAAAAAATGTTGCCTACAGGTCGGCTGGGTGAAGTTGAGACCACAAACCAGTTAAAATTGGCTATGAACACCCGTGTATGTTCTAAGAGTTCACACGTGTAAGTGCAACGATGTGTGTCAATACGTCCACAGCATGCTGCGCAGGTGATTGTGTGCCAAGTGGGAGAGAGCGCTTGAAAGTATACACAGGACGAGCAAAGACGAGTTCATTTAGAATCAGAGCTAAGCACCTTAGACTAATGACATGTCCACATCTCCTTGAAGACGACAAGTTTTCTACAAGTATAGTGTGGTCACCGCGGAGCCTGCCCTGCTCCTGCCCTGCTGATTCAGGCGCCGCCGGAGCCTGCGGTCACCGCGCAGCCGCCTACTGTTGTCACCTCCGAGCTGCCTCCTCCTGGCAAAACAACCATCGTCTACACCCGCCGGAGTGCTCGTCTTAAGGCTGCTGAACAGCCAACCCGTCTCACCATGCTTGAGAAAGCTACCCTGCGCAAGAAACAGAAGTACGCTGACCATCCTTCGGCCCCTTCCAAGGGCCTGCTGCCGGCAGCTGAACTGCTGGAGCTGGCCGCGGAGGGAACTCCTCCTCTTCCGCGCAAGGACGTGCTGCAGTTTGCGGATGCTTGCGGCATCCCCGAGATCGACCTAAACAAGGTGGCCCTGGAGTTTGACGATGTGTGACGGCCTCTCTCCTCGCGGCCAGCCGCGGTGCTACTTCAGGCCATCTTCACCTTGCAGCTGCGACTCCCCTTCCAGTTTTAGTTTCAGCTCCTTTGCCTTGCGCCTCTACGGCTTGCCTGTTGTATCCCCCCTCTTTTTTATTTTATGCGGCTTAGACCCTGCTGTCGCTGCTTGTGTTGCTACTTTTTGTGTGGGTGCCTTGTACGCCTCTGGTCCATATTTCCCTTCGTCCCTGTTTCTCAGTGTAACGGTGACATTGAATGATCTCTTCTACCTTTCGAGTTACCTTTCTGTTGTTCTCCCTTGTTTCCCATGAATAGTTCAATCAAAATCGCTTCGTGGAATGTTCGAGGCTTAGGGAGGCCAAACAAGTGCACTGACATTAAAAAAGGCCTTCAATCAGCTTCGGCTTCGATTATTTGTTTACAGGAAACAAAACTTCAGGAAATCTCATCTTTCAAAGCAATCTCTTTCCTTCCTCTCGGTCTTCGATCTTATCATTTTCTGCCTTCTATTGGTGCCTCTGGTGGGGTTCTAACTGCATGGGATGACGCAAATCTTGAATGCACTAAAGTTCAGATTGATCGCTACGCTATCTCTTGTTGGTTTTCCTTTCGTGCGAATGACACTTCCTTTGTGGTGACAAATGTGTACGGACCTTGTGACCATGCTTCTAAATCAGATTTTCTAGACTCTCTCATTCCGCTGTCTCAAATGATTAATTGTCCTTGGACGATTATGGGGGACTTTAACCTTGTTTTAAGACCGTCCGACAAATCTTCAGCTAATTTCAACGCTAATGAAGCCAGCATTTTCGCTTCTGCAATCAACTCCTTGCACCTTCAGGAAGTTCCTCTCTTGGATAGGCTCTACACTTGGTCCAATCAACAGGACAACCCGATCTTTGTTCGCTTAGACAGAACTTTTGTAAACTTAAATTGGACCAATCTATTCCCTGACTCAACTCTCTCATCCCTTGCATGCACTACCTCCGACCATGTTCCCATCCTTCTGATGGCTACCACCGATATCCCCAAACCTTCAATTTTCCGTCTAAACAACCACCTGCTTTCAAACCCCTCTTTTGTTCAGCAAATCGCTTCAAATTGGACAAGTGTTGGACCAAACCATAGATCGTTGGGATCTGCAGGCCGTATCTGCCTGAAACTAAAACGTACTCGGAATATGGCAAAAAAGTGGGTAGTCAACGCTAAGGCGCCTAGGCAGCAAGCTACAAACTGCACTACGATGATTTCTGTACTTGACAAACTTGAGGAGGCTCGCCCTCTTTCCTCCCTAGAACTTAAACTGCGCATTGCAGTAAAATTCGCCTTACATCGTCTTAACAAACTTCTAGCTGCGTACTGGCGCCAGCGAGCAAAAATTAGAGAGTGCACTCTCAGAGACGAAAATTCAGCTTACATGCATGTGTGTGCTTCTGTCCGTTTTCGCAAAAATAAAATTCCCAGTCTGCATGTCAATGGGACGGACGTGACCTCCCATAATGGAAAAACTGCCGTGCTGCACGACTACTTCAGCTCTCTACTAGGAACTCAAGCTCCATCTGTAATTAATTTTGATCTCGATAACCTCTTGCTTGGCTCTAAACTAACCACTTCTCAAGCTCTGTCGCTTACTAGGCCTTTCTCTCTGGACGAAATTAGATTAGCTATTCTGAGCATGAACGTAAATGCGAGCCCAGGGCCGGACGGCTTCGGGCCAGCCTTTTTAAGTTAATTGGGATCTTATCAAGCTTGACTTGCTCGACCTCATGAATGATTTTCATAAGGGCTGTGCGGAGTTAGCCAGGATCAACAAAGCCTTCATTGTGCTTCTTCCAAAAAAAGTTGGAGCTACGACCCCCGACAACTTCAGGCCGGTTTCCCTGCAAAATTGTGTCATCAAGATCAGCTCAAAGTGTCTGGCCACTAGAGCTCAACCTTTTATCTCCTCAATCATTCACCAGGACCAATCCGGTTTTATTAAAGGGAGAGGTATCGCTGATAATTTTTTATATGCTGCTGATATTGTTCAAACTTGCTTCAAACGAAATAAATCGGCTATCGTTCTAAAACTAGACTTCCGCAAGGCTTTTGACTTCGTGTCTTGGGCGGCCTTGTCTACCATTATGAGAGCGAAGGGCTTCCCGCCGGTGTGGTGTGATTGGATTCATAATCTTAATCAGACTAGCCAGTCGCCTGTGCTCCTTAATGGTAAACCTGGCCCATGGATCAACTGCAGACAGGGGCTTCGCCAAGGCGACTCGCTCTCTCCTTATCTCTTCATTATTGTAGCCGATGTGTTGCAACGTCTGATCCTTCAGGCATCCGCTAATGGCCTTCTATCTCACCCGATCGATCCGAGCATTCCTTGCCCAGTTCTACAGTATGCTGACGACACCCTTATCATTCTGCAAGCTGACCATGACCAACTTCAAACTCTAAAATCTATCCTTCTTGAATTCTCAAACGCCACGGGTCTGGTGATTAATTTTCACAAAAGCACGTTTGCTCCCATTCATGTTGATCCGGGTCTCGCATCTCAACTTGCAACTAGTTTTGGCTGCGCGGTTGCATCGTTCCCTCAATCCTACCTTGGCCTTCCCCTCTCCACTCACAAATTAAACCTAAAAGATTTCTTCTTCATTATTGACAAGATTGATCGTCGTCTCGCGGGTTGGCGAGGTGTTCTTCTCACCCTAGCAGGCCGTGCTGTTTTGGTTAGGACAGTGCTTCGAGCCTTACCAATCTATGCCATGACCGCTCTCCTGCTTCCTATGGGTATTGTCCAGGAAATCGATAAACGTTGTCGGGCCTTTTTCTGGGCGGGTCAGGATAAGGTTTCGGGCGGACAGTGTAAAGTGGCTTGGGAATTTGTATGTGCGCCGTTCTCTCGAGGGGGTCTAGGTTTTTCTTCTCTGCACCACTTAAACTCTTGCCTACTGCTTTCCCACCTAAATAAGCTGCACTCAACTTTTTGCTTCGGGGCTCGCTCCCACCTTGCTGTCAAGTATGGATGGTCAGATAACCGGGACCTTGATACTCCTCACCCTTTTGAATCTAGCGTTTGGCATGATATGGCCAAGGGGCTTGAATTTTTCCGTTCAATTACGAAGGTGCATGTTGGCAATGGTATGACCACCGCCTTTTGGCTGGACCTTTGGGTCCAAAACTCCACCCAAAATCTCGCAACAATTTTCCCTGCTCTCTTCTCCCATACGCTCCGACCCTCGGCCACTGTTGCCCGGGTACTAAGCATTCCTACTTTTAATCTGGATTTGGCACCGCGCCTTTCTCATGTCGCTGAGCTGGAACTTGAAAACCTACGCGCTATGCTGGCAACTGTCTCCTTGAATGTGCAGGTTCTTGACAAACGAATTGACGATCGACGGCAAGCCGCTGGCTTGCAACTCGGCTTACAAGGCTATTTGGAGCAACAAGCCAATCGACTACTTCACTCCGGCCATTTGGAAAAATTATGCACCCAACAAATGCAGAATTTTTCTATGGCTCGCAAGTAAAAATCGACTCTTCACCAACGAAAGACGCTCAACAGGGGCATATCTGACTCCAACTGTTGCCCGTTCTGCCCAGCCTCTGAATCAACGAGTCACCTATTCCTTCAATGCCCCAATCTTCGCCCTCTTTGGCAGGAACTGAGCTCTCTTTCTGCTTCAGTACCGTCGGACTTTCAACATCTTTGGGGCATGGACCTGGCCAACAGACCATGATCAACGGTCATCATTGCTATTCTCTGGAATATCTGGAAAAGAAGAAATGCAAAAGTTTTTAGGCAGGATTTGCAACCTATCCACCTCATCGCCCGCTCAGCTGCAGACGACCTCATGCTTTGGTCCAATAGATGCTCCAATGAGCAGGCCGTCCTTCTGCGTGATTGGTGTACTATGTTGTTCCACTTGTCTATGCGATTGTAACCCAACTATTTTTGTAATCTCTCCCTCCCCCAACTTTCAACCTTTGTAAATGTACTCTATCTTATATGAAATGGTTCAGGCCGGCGTAAGCCCGCCGTAGGCCCGTCAAAAAAAAAGTATAGTGTGGTCGCTTTCACCTTGATGATCACACCACTAGGTAACACGAACTAACCACAGCCGGAATGGCAAGAACCTGAGGCTAGCTAGGGGTGTTGGAAAATAACTAGTTCTCAGTTCCCCCTTCTTGAGAAAAAAATATACCTTTGTTTTTCCCCATGTACGGATGTGTGTTTTCCTTCACTAAATATCAATTACTTTGTTAAATTGCATGTTTTTAACTAAGATGTGCAAAGCAGCAAAGCAGAAGAATAAACCGCACTATTGTGTTCACCCTATCTAAAAATTCAAGTTCCAATTGAAGAATACTCAAACGGCGAGTGTTGTTAACCCCTAATATAAGAAGAGAAACATTATGTTGGACCGCTGCTCTAGGTCCGATGGCATTGCAGCTTGTGTGGCGACTTGTGTGGGGATAATGTTGCTGGTGAGTAGAGTAGAGTCGCGGCATGGGCTTGGTCACCGACTATCCTGTATCAAGTAAGCAGTGATGTGAGAGTTGTGTGTCACACATGGCGCCATGATGATGACGATGCCATGTGAAAAGGTGGTTCTGGTGAGTCATGACCTCTAGCTCCTGTGTGGATCTGTCAGCGCATGGTTTGCGACTTTCTCTCATGAGACCCATTGCCGAAGTTGGAGCTGCTGCTTCTTTGATGCGTTGGGCTGACTATTTGGCATGGCTATCGGTGATTTGTGCATCCTGTTGCAGGGATCGATTGGTGGTTGTCTGCGTCCATGATGGAGGCAAAGTTATCGTGATGCCGACTACGTCGCTATACTACATCAATAGAGGTGTGCGTTAAGTGGTCATTGGTGGCCAGGTCGTATGAGGTGCCTTGTTTCATGTGGGTGTCTTGTTTCAGTTTTCCTCTATTTTTTTACTAATTAATCTGGCAACAATCTTCTTCTTAATAAATCAAGTGAGGTCTCTGGACTCTGTTTTGGAAGATAATGAACATATTGATCAAGTTGGCCATGTGAGGCAGAAGAAGTAAGAGGGAAAGGGGAAAAAAGTTTTTTTTTAGGGTAATCATCAACTTTATTTAGGCAAAGTCCGAGACTTCGTCCGCTATTACACTTAGAATACAGTCCGGGGGCGATAGCCGCCAAACCAAACAAACACCATCACCTACCGCTAGTCTAGCCAAGGTGTGAGCCGCCTTATTTGCTGATCGTCTCCTCCAAGAGACCTTGCAGCCCTGCCAGCTACCCATAAGAGACTTGATGTCCTCCACAATAGCGCCAACGGACGAGAGATTTCTCCTTACATTATTGATCATACACACAGCCTCTCTGTTGTCCATCTCCACATGGAGGCGCTGGAATTGAAGTTCTCTCCCAACCTGCAGTGCTTTCCGACAAGCCATTAGTTCAGCCACAACAGGACTTGCCACATGAGGGAACAGGTGAGCAAGGGCGCCGCGGAAAGCTCCTTGATGGTCCCGGAAAACAGCACCGCCACCTCCATCACCGGAGCTTCTACCCACAGCTCCATCGACATTCACTTTGATCCACCCCAGCTCTGGCGGATTCCACCTTTCCACAGGTGGCGCAGATGTAGTCTGAGTCCTCTTTGGCACAGCACTGCACCATTCATCCATGAAGCGAGAGACCGAGGCAGCAACCTCATGTGCGTCTTGAATTCGAACGCCCTCCCTCGTAGCATTCCTAGCCAGCCAAAGACCATAAGTTCCTTGCAAAAACATTTCTTTCTGCTCCTCTTGCGCCTCCCCAATCCATGATTTGAGCCACCGCCCAACGGCATGGTTGGAAATGATCTCCGTAGGCAATATCATGGCTGGGATACTCCTCCTCTTTGCTAGCTCTTGCCAGAACACTTGAGAGTGCGGGCAGCTCCAGAAGCGGTGGACTAACGTCTCCTCCCTTCCGCAAGCGGCACAGAACACGCCCGGCTTAATACGCCGGCGAAACAACTCCGACCCAGTGGCCAGACCATTAGAAAGTAACCTCCATGCATGAATCTTTACCTTGCTTGGGGCATGTGTACTCCACAGGGCCAGCCAGCTTCGTGATTATGAACTGACGAAGAGCCTTACGGCGGCCCAGGTTTGCCCGCTTTAAGCTCATTGCTAGGTGGTAAGCAGACCTAACATTGAACTCTCCAGATTTTGTGTAGTTCCACGCACGAAAGTCTTGAGCCCCAATCCCTCCCACCGTGATTTGCTTAATATCTGCAGCATCATCAGAGGAAAACATGGCATCCACGATTTCATGATCCCAACCATCACCACTAGGATAAAGCAGATCCGCAACCCTGGTGGTTCCATGCATGAACAATTGACCCAGTGGCCTCAAAGAACCCTTACGGGGGATCCAATTATCATGGTGTATTAGAATATCAGCCCCATCACCAACACGCCAAATCAGCCCCTCCTTCAGCAAGTCACGACCATAGAGAATACTCCTGAGCGTGTATGATCCATTCGAAGGGCAAGTAGCCTGCAGTATTGATGTGTCTTTGTAATACCGCGCCTTCAGCAGTCTGGCAACAAGTGAGTCCGGCTCTTGTAGCAGCTTCCATGCTTGTTTAGCTAACAAAGCTTGGTTGAAGGCCTCAAAATTTCGAAAGCCCATGCCACCATCACGTTTTGGAAGGCACATCTTATCCCATGCCACCCAGTGAACCTTGTTTTCACCATGAGTTGACCCCCACCAGAAGTTAGAAGAGATCGTAGTCAGATTCCGGCACATTTTCTTTGAGAGTTTAAAACAACTCATGGTGAACGTTGGAGTTGCTTGCAACCCCGACTTCGCAAGAACTTCTTTGGCTGCTTTCGAGAGCCCTTGACCTTTCCATCCCAAAACCTTGCCCCGAGCACTCTCCCTCACAGGCTTGAAAGTCCCATCTTTTGATCTTCCCACCACAGTTGGTAGGCCCAAATACTTCTCACTGAGAGCTTCAGAAGTAATACCAATGATCCCCTTCAACCTATTCTTATTAGATTCATCACAACCATGACCAAAGAAGATAGAAGACTTCTGTAAATTGACCTTTTGCCCAGAAGCATGCTCATAACAGAGGAGGATATCCCTAAGAGTCTCCAAATTATCCCGTGATCCTTCCAGAAAAACAATACTGTAATCAGCAAACAAAAGGTGGGTCACATGGGGGCCAGTGCTCCCAAATGACACCCCTTTAATACTCTTTTCCAGCTGAGCTTTCTTAAGTAGAACAGAAAATCCTTCAACACAAAAAAGAAAGAGATAAGGGGACAGAGGGTCCCCTTGCCTCAACCCTCTTGATGGCAAGAACAGATCTGAGAGACCCCCATTGAGCTTGACAGAGAATCTGGCCGTACGGACACACCTCATAATCATATCAACCCAAATCTGGTCAAATCCAAACCGTTGCATCACCAGTTCCAAGAATGTCCACTCCACCCGATCGTAAGCTTTCATCATATCAAGCTTCACCGCACACAGGGGCTTTTTCCTTTTCCGGTGTCGAATTGCATGGACACATTCATATGCCACTAAAACATTGTCCGTGATAAGCCTCTCCAGGACAAAAGCACTTTGCTCCTCGGAAATCATGACGGGGAGGATGCCCTTAAGCCGGTTTGCCAACACCTTAGCTGCAAGCTTATATAGCACATTGCACAAGCTAATAGGGCGGAACTGAGATAATAACTCCGGAGAGCTCACCTTGGGGATCATGACAAGGACAGTATCATTGAATGTCTCCGGAGTTGCACCACCCGCAAGGAA
Organism: Aegilops bicornis; assembly: GCA_021605145.1. NCBI lineage: Eukaryota > Viridiplantae > Streptophyta > Magnoliopsida > Poales > Poaceae > Aegilops > Aegilops bicornis. The sequence continues at coordinate 687,925,489 of CM038673.1, read as the reverse complement.
GTCACGGACCGCAGCACAAACATCCCCCTTTAGCAGAGACCAGTGTCTCTGGTAGAACATAGCGGGCAAGCCGTCTGGGCCCGGTGCTTTCGTAGCACCCATTTTGAACAGAGCACACTCAATCTCCTCATCAGTTATTGGCGCAGTGAGCTCCGAGTTCATCTCCGGGGTGACCACTTCCTCCATCAAACCCAAGACCTCGTTAGCACACGTACAGCCTTTCGAGCTAAACAAGGTAGCATAAAACGACGCAGCCATGGCCCGCATCTCATCATCAGTATTGCATATGCTGCCATCTGCCCATTTTAGAGCACGAACAATGTTTTTCCGCTTGCGATGCGACGCCCGGTTCTGAAAGTACCTTGTATTCTGGTCCCCTTCTCTCAGCCATCCTACTCTGGATCGCTGTTTATACATAATTTCCTCGCGCTCATACAACTCTTGAAGCTGGCTCTCCAAATCACGTACCTCCAGTGAGGTACCCGAGATGAGAGCCCGTTGTTTTGCACCTTCGAGATCAACCTTCAGCTTTTTTATTTGGCGCCGAACAGATCCAAAGACAGTCCGGCCCCAATGTTGCATCTCAGCAGTCATTGCTTGCAGCTTGTCTCCCAACATCATCGCTCCTTGTTGCCCAGAAAACGCATTATTCCATGCAGTGGCAACCATCCCTTCGTAGCCCTCATGTCTAGCCCACATTTCTTCATACATAAATCTTCTTGGGGCACGCTCATTAGCATCAGGAGCCGTCACCCGAGCTCTAACCACAATCGCATTATGGTCTGACTCTTCAGTTATTATGTGCTCAACAGCCGTATCAGGGAACATTTGGAGGAAATCGTCGTTACAAACAGCCCTATCCAACCGAACCTGGATATTAGCCGAGCCATCCCTTTTGTTGTCCCAAGTATACGGATACCTGAAGAAACCAAGATCAGCAAGACCACAATCAGCAAGGCATTCCCTAAACTTGTCCATTTGCGAAAAACTTCTCAAGTTACCTCCATGTTGTTCAGATAACAGGAGCGCCTCGTTGAAATCACCCAGGCATATCCATGGCTGATCATCTTGTCTTCTTAGATACCGTAGAGCATCCCACAATTTATCTCTCAACTCCGTGCGTGGCTCGCCATAGAATCCAGTGATTCTGAACGACGTACCTTCAAACACCACCGCAGCATCAATGAAATACTGACACCAGGGTCTAACAGTGACTTGAACATTGTCACGCCACCACAGCGCAATACCCCCACTTTTACCGCAGCAATCAACCGCAACCCCATCTCTGAACCCCAGACTCCATTTGATCTTCTCCATCGCCCGCGCCCTCTTCTTAGTTTCGCTTAAGAACACCACCGCTGGGTTGTATGACCTAATCAGGTCTCTGAGTTCGCCCACTGTCGAGTCCAACCCCAGCCCTCGACAGTTCCAGGCAAGAATAATCATTGCTCTCGGCGGCCCCGTCTCGCGGGGTCTGCCGCTTCCTCATGGTGATCTGTAATACGGTCAAACACAGACGCCGTCTTGCGCCTTGTATCGCGAATGAACGTATCATTGGGAGCATTCCTGTCCAGGTCCCCTTTTGCAACCCAAACTTTCTTGGTCCCCCTCTTTCGACTTTCAGAACCGAGCAGGGCGCTAGAGGAGCCACCAGACTGATGGTCCCCCTTATTCCTATACTTTCTGACATAGTGTCCCTTACGCCTCTGTCTATCCTTGGCCATAGCAGAATTCCCATGCATATCGGGTCGCTCATGCATAACGGGTCTGGCACTTCTCACCTCATTTTCCGGAGCCCTGTGGCCCGAATCCCACGCACCCCCATAGCCATCTGCATGTTCACTGCTCAGTCCACGCCCCGGTCTGTTCTCAAGTGTATCCCGACCAGAAGGCCAGTGCCTCTGGTGGCTCTGCTCGACCAGTTTATCCCGCATCCTATCCTCCCTCCTCATCTCCAAGTCATGTCTCAGGTCACCCCGAGCGCGCCCAGGCGCAAGATCATCAACATCAGCATCCTTGTTTTGTCCTGAGCTGCCGCCAGTGCGGTGCCCAGCAGATCCCACAAACTCATGTGCTAGGTTTCTCTTAGTGGGAACCTCTTTGATCCTTTGGCGATCAGCACCAAACGAACTAGCTTGACTGTTTGAACTACTAGCCGCTGCACTGGTCGATCCTTCCTTTAGTGTCATGTTCCTCCCGGGTGAAGCACGTAACCACTCCCCCCATTGAATCGAGGAGTCAACTGGAGGGTCACACACTCCGCCAACATGCACAAGCCTGCCGCAGTCGAAACAAAAATGGGGAATCTTTTCATAGCGGAAATCAAACCAAACTCCTTCCGAATCATCCTTCGACTTCTTCAAATTGAAACACCTGATCAGAGGCTCAAACACAGATATAGACACTCTGATTCTTAGGTGCTGGCCACGAGCAGTCCCATCTCTGTCAGTATCCACCTTCACAGTTGATCCCAGCCAGTTCCCAATAGCCCTCCCGAAAGCTTCTGTCCTTTTATCCGGAGGTAAATCACTGACTCGAACCCAAATATAATTCCGATCAAAAACCATCTCTGACAGCTGCACTTTTCCTTCATAATCTTTCATGATTAGCACATTGAAATCAAACTGCCATGGCCCGTTTTGGAGGACATGTCTCCAGTCCCCCTCACAGCCAAAGTGAACCACAAAAATATTGGAGCCCATGTCTCTAAATTTTGCTTCCTTATGCAGTCCCCAGGCACGCGGTAATGTACGCTACAAAGCAGATTTTTTCAGAGGTTTGGAAGAACAAACCTTTCCAACCGCAGACCACCTGGACTCCTTTGGAAGAGCCTGATCCTCTTCCTCGAACACAATGCCATCCGCTTCCTTGTCCAAGAGGATCATCCCTCCAAGCCTTGCCGAGAGACTTGCAGCAGCATCTAGGGTCATGCTCTCCACCGGAGACTTAGAAAGCCCCCGGCTAGTAGAACCACCTTGCTTCTTCGTTGGCGTGGCCTCCGCCGCCGCCAACTTCAGAGCCGTGGTCACCGGCGTCCCCTCCTGTGCCGAAGCCTTTCCCTTCGCCCTCTCCGCCATCAGCCTAGCCGCAGACAGAGAGCAGCCCGCCGGCCCTGCGCCTAGAGTGCGTCGTCGCAACCCCTAGCCACCGCCGGAAACACGCCACCCCCGGCAGAGAAGCCCTAACCCTAGCGTCACAGCGCAATCGCCAAGCAGTCGCCCGTAACCGCCCTAGCGCTCCCCTCGTGGTGGACCCTTGTGGATGCCATGGGAAAAAAAGTTTTTTTTTTTTGAAGTTCCATGGGAAAAAAAGTTGACATGAAGAAAACATGCACATACATGTGCACAGTGCCACAGTAGGTGGTCGTGCACGCCTTCTTTTTGGGTTACATTGTTGTCAAGAAAACTCCACAACAGAAATAAAAGTGCAAATGTCTTAAAGAATGTGAGTTTGTGATGCTAATTTACAGAGGTTCTCTTTGGTTTACCCCATCTATAAAAGTTCACAATTTCCAATGCAATCCCAGGGTGAGGATTAAACCCACGAGAGCAGACACTGCTCGTTGCGGTGTCTGGTGCTGAGCGCTTGGTCCAGCGCAGGATTTTGTTTTTCTGCCGTCTGTTTCGTTTTAGAGATGGACTCTATTTTTAGGGTGCTGTATAGCTCTTTAAATCCTACGCAGCAAGTACCTCCAAACAAAAACTTTGTCCCAGGTTACAGTCAGGCCGACCGATTCGCCCTTCTGGAAAGGTCTGATGAAAGTCAAACAGACCTTGTTTAATAGGACAAAGTTTGTTATTGGAAACGGCACGAGTACACGTTTCTGGGAGGATACTTGGCTTGGCGAGACACCCTTGGCCATCCAATACCCGTCTTTGTACCGCATTGTTCAGCGACGTGAGGTGTTCGTCGCATCGGTCTTTCAATCCACCCCCCTTAATATTCAGTTCCGACGAACGCTGGCGGGCAATCGTTGGGAAGAATGGCTCCGTCTAGTTAGGCGACTGATGGAAGTCCAGCTTTCACAACAACCCGATGAATTACGCTGAAAATTGACTAAGTCTGGAGTATTCACGGTTAAATCAATGTATATTGATGTTATTAATTCGAACTTCATTCCTACGTCCAAGCATGTTTGGGATGTCAAAGTTCCTTTGAAAATAAAAGTGTTTATTTGGTTTGTCCATAAACAAGTTATTTTAACCAAGGATAACTTGATAAAGCGTAATTGGACAGAACCTACTAGGTGTAGTTTCTGCGATCGGGATGAGACTATCAAACACCTCTTTTTTGATTGCCCGTTGGCCAAGGTTCTTTGGCAGACGGTCCACATTGCTTTTAATATCAATCCACCGAATTCTGTTAATGCGTTATTCGGGACATGGCTTAATGGGATTGAGTCTGACTTAGCGAGACATATTTGGGTTGGAGTTTGTGCTTTGCTGTGGACTATCTGGACTTGCAGAAATGATTTGGTTTTTAACAGAATATCATGTATACATTTTTTGCAGGTCATATTCCGAACTACGGCACTCATCCGTTCGTGGTCGCTACTCACCCAGAAGGAGGCCGTGGAGCATTTGGTTCCGGGTCTTTCCGTTGGGAGATGGTAGCTCGGGATATCTTCAACCGGTTTGGATGGCGGTCATGTAATAGGATAGGCATTTAGTATCCCTATCTAGTTTTTGCCGGCCGGTTGTGGCATCCTTTCTTGGCTAGTTGGTGTTTCTAGCCCTTTTTGGCTCTGTGTGAGCTTTCTGTGTTTTTTTTATTACTTTTGGAGACCTTTGAAACCATGTTGGCACTACTTTATTTGGTTAATAAGATGGCCGTATGCATCTTTCTGATGCAGAGGCCGGGGAATCTCCCCTTTTCCAAAAAAAAAATAGCTCTTTAAATAGATGGGTGTAGGCTAGGTTTTTGAGGGGTTCTTTGGAGAGGAACTCAGATCGTTAGCCTAGATTTATTTGAGAGTTATTGGATGCTGACACGCATCTTCTGTAACCGATCGACATCGTGGCAATAAAGTGATCTTTGGCGATATTATCTTTGTGCTTCTCTAATCTCGGTGAAATCTCCGTGTTAGATCTTTCTAATACTTTGCTGCAGGTTCTTCACGAGATCGAGGGAAGTTTGTGGTGCGATTAATCTATCTTTCTTGCTAATTCTCGAAATTAGTTCTAGATTGATTTTTGCAGTCTTCTGTCAGCTGTTACTGATCATAACTTTTGACTGGTAACTCCGATTAAGCTGATTCTTGTTGCGTTGATTAGATAATTTCCATCCAATATAAAACTGCTGCACCTCAGCATGAACTTCTTCTTTTGTCTCACAGATCTGCCCATCCGCAGTTTGAAGGCTGCGGATCCTGTTTATACTTTTACGTGCCGCTGCACGGGCCTGGAAGAAACCCGTGTTCCTATCTCCTGCGTTGAGCCAATCTGCCCTAGACCGCTGCCTCGCCAAGATCTCCTCCTTGTGAAGAAGCTCCGAGAGCTGCCTGGCTAGATCTTTTTCTTTCTTGGTCGGTCCTCGAAACAACGAGTTTGATCTTTCCCTCTCGTACTCATTACGTACCTTCTTTATTTTATTTTCTTACCCACACGTAATAAATCCATCCAAACCTTTAGAGGAGGATAATCACGACCACCCCGACTCCTAAATAATACTAGTAGAATGCCCGTGCGTTGCCACGGGCTCTTGAATTATTTCAAACATACAAACAATATAACACAAACACAATTATTTAATAACTGAAGTCCATTATTGTAATGTAATTGGATAACATAAAAGAAAAAATAACAACATGTCCATGTAACAAACTGAGTGATGTTCCAGCTGAACATCTATTATAAAACTATTGATATCTAGATGATGCGCTTAAGAAATTCTTTCACAATATCAGAAAAGTTTCCTCTAGCTTCATTCCCACGATGTTTTACAAGTATAATAAAAATGCTTCCTCAATTCATACCCATCCTGTAGAAACAAGACATGTAGTTAGTATGACAATTTCACCGATGTCTTGAAACATGTAACGCACAATACTCACCGCTAAATCGGCTTCACCAATTCATTACCGATCCACCAGATCATAAAATGAAAAATAAAATAGCCAGACACATTTCTGCAAAAAATTAAATTAATAATATAAAAAATATAGTGATAACAAAAGTAAATATTATTGTTATGAATTCATTACCCGTCTACACTCGTTGGAACACAATCTGGAAATAAACGTTGCCATTTAGATATATCATAATTCCAACCAGGCATCTTTATTTCGAGTGCTTCTTTGAAATCCCTTGCAAAACTTTTTAATTTCAATGAATGCCTCAAGTTTTTATCCTCTAACGATTGTGATGTTTGAATAGGATCCATAATATATAAACGACGTGCCCTTTATCGATGACGTACAAGATGTATCGGCCAATGGATGCATAGGGAAGATAAATCTACAAGTGGAGTTATTAGAAACAACAACCAACTATTATAACGATGGAAAAAATATTTTATTTACCTTATTGCAAGATGAGATGTCGTTCTCCATCCCAGGCCAGCTATCAAATAATGTTGCCAACATCTGGATAGTTTCCTTCTCACAAAACTTCTGACCTCGTGTTGACTCTAGCATCATGGCCTAAGTAAAAGAAGAAATATTGTTTAAACATGTTGATACTAATGACACATAGAATGAAAACTTACGATAACTTACACAAAATCGTAGATCCATGTAGTGTATAGGCGGGTCTGTGAACAATACTCTCTCATCACATGCCAGCAATCATTGTCCATAGGCTGCTCCATCTTAAGTATGCACTGAAGTTTCTTAAGACTTAAGCTCATTGGATCGGGTGTGCAGCTCCGGACCCATACCTTCCTGTAATTTGGTTGGTAAGAAGAACAATAATATACATCCGCACATTAAATATTGATACATGATACTTACTCCAAACACCCGACATCATCGATCGACATGATGTACTTGCAGAGGTCGGCAAGTATTTGACGTTGGTCCGTAGGAATAATAGTGACTGGGACAGGACGTTTTTCTTCGACTACGTCAGAAGGATTATCCAGGATCTCGATATCAGAATTAGCTAAAGTTTCTTCGCTGACAGGTTGATGGTATATGGGACATCCTTTTAGCTTATTAAGCTCTGAATCAAGCAAAATGACTGCTAATTTTTGACGAAAATGTTTCATATCCTCCTACAAAATGTTATACAAAAATTTATATAATATTTTCAGATAAAATAACGAGATAATGTATAAAAATGAAATACCTGAGTGAACTGGTTGGACAGTCCATGTGATGTCCAATATTCCATATAATTTAGCATAAACAATCCACATGATACACTATAATATTATAAAATAATGCTTTAGAATATCACACAGATGAATCAAATAAACAAACCATTTTAACAATTGCTTACCCATCGGTTTGTATTGCCTCCTGAACTTGCTCTTCAACCATCCATTTTGTAACATTGAGATCGGGCCACTTATCACCTCTGATAAACTCCGGACTCTGCTCTGCAAGTTTCAGCCATTTCTTGAGCCCCCGTAACTAACATATGAGAAATGTTAGGGATGAAGTCAAACAAAACAAATGTTAAGATGAGTAAAAAATAGATAGTTACCGTAGTAGCAAGGTCATTGCGTTTGACATTCTCACCAAGTGAGTCCAATACTTGGATCTCTCGTTTTTTGGCATTGGCGACTGCTAGATACCAATGGTAGCCCGGCATGTTAATCGGCATGAATAACTGGTGTAAATAGCATACAGATCACAATCATAATTAGATATAATTATTAACAAATCATTAGACATATGAACTAAATAAAAACAATCCATAATTATATGCATGGATAACAAGACAACAACTTACCATATCTTGTTGTAGATAAGTATTAACATGACGCACGATGCGACGATATTTCGATGGGTCGATGTCTCTTTCACCGTCTTCTTTTATCTGACCAGATACAAACGTGCTAATAATGTGTACCTTTTCACCCGCCCTGTCCTGTAGATGGTCGTGAGCAAGCATGCAATATATGTAAGCATTTATCACCTGTAAACAACATTTAGAATATATTAATATTTTATGATATTATATATTGTTCATATTATTGATTACAAAGTTTGTGCAATTGGTCTTACACCGTCATGTAAGAACATATCATTTTTTATAAGGCATTTAAAATCGTCGGTTGCTAACAAGGCATCTCCAATGTCCACGAACTGGGTATTCTTGGGGGCAGACTTTATTGATTCGATAACTGTAATATCTCTAGGGGTACAAACATAGTCTATCAAATTCATAAAAAGTGACACAAGTTAGTAACAAAAAAAAAGGAGCCAATTTAGTTGAATACAAAAGGCAAGTTCTTTTTAAGATCGATAATAATATAAACATATACCTTGTGGGATAACATGCAAATTAGCATCCTTTTTTGGTTTGTTATGAGATATAACCTCTTCGACGTTATTATGTTGTGAATATCCGCCCTTCCAGCGACATTGCATCTGAAACCTCCATGTATTCTTTCTTTGCATCTCCAAAGTCCATATCCATGTCTCCTATATTCTGATTAAACAAGAATATAAATATACCATTCATATTATCATCTATAATATACATACAAAGTAAGGTTAGCTATATGTACCTCTTCTCGTGGTGTTTCAGTGCGGAATGTCATCGTTACATCAGTGAGTATGTCGGAACCCATCACTTTATATCTATGCTGAAATATAAATAGGATTTTTTTCATCATATAATGTGAAACTAACACAACAATTTTATATGTGATAAAAAATGCTTTTGATTATATTATAAAAACATACAGTTCAAAACATTTTACTAATACATCAATTGAAGGAAACAACAAATTATAATGTTTTTATATAAGTAAGTGGTCATCTGAAATTGCTTAAATGATTTTAAATTAATTACATATGCTATTGAAATTCGAGAAACAAAAAAGAACATGCTAAGTAACCAACATTAACAAAGGATATGTGTTTTTATATGTTCTTTATCCTCTTAGTATATGTAATAAGAATAATCATACTCTGGCCAGGTTAACATGTGGTAGGCAAAACACGGGAGCCTTCGCTGAAGGCAGGGGGCGACTGGCCGCCTCATTTGGATGTAACGAGCTCCAGCCGTAGAAAACTGGCTAAAAACTAACAACATGTAATATATCTTAAAAAATATAAGGAGCAAATTTGTAATGGGTTATGAACTATTGTAATAAACCACGGGCATTTTTTGAAATAAGTTCAACACAGTTGTGACATGCAATGAAATCTCTATATTATAAAAAATGAAACAATATAAATAAAGAATAAAAAAGTATAGAAAAAATATAAACAGAAAAAACAGAGAAAAGGAAAAGAAAATAAAAATAAAACACAACTATTATATATTTATGCAATATAAGTTGAACAATTTTGTAATATATATTTAAATTTTTGCAATATACAATTAACAAATTTTAACAAAACTGTGATTAAATATTCACTTAACATTTTATAATAAATGTTGAACAATTTTGTAATGTACGATGAACTTTTCAAAAAAAAAATGAACATTTCCTTAATACCGTTGAACACTTTTGTGACATGCATTGAACTCCGTATATTATAATAAAAACCAAACATTATAAATAAAGAATAAAAGAGTATAGGAAAAAATTATAAAAAAATAAAAAAATAAGAGATAAAGGAAAATAAAATAAACAAAATAACACGATGATCATATATTTTTGTAATATAAGTTGAACCATGTTTTAATACATATTTGAAATTTTGTAATATACAGTTAACAAATTTAAAAACACAGCGATTATATATTCATTGAACATTTTATAAAAACTGTTGAACAATTTTGTAATGGATGATGAACTGTTGAAAAAACCATGAACATTTCATTAATACTATTGAACACTTTTGTGACATGCAATCTAACGCTGTATATTATAATAAAAACAAAGCAATGTAACTAAAGAATAAAAAGTAAGGGAAATAAAATATAAACAGAAACCCAAACAAATGAAGAGAAAAATGAAAAGAAAAAGCCATGCCGCTGACGGGCCTGCCAGCGGCCCGCCACCACGGCCCACCTGGCACGCAGGCCTCTAGGGCGGAACCAGAACTAAATCGACGAGGCGTCGCCCGTTCCCCTCCCCCCGCCGCATTCTACCTTATCCTCTCGTCTCGCTCACTCTCTCATCTCCTCTCGTCACACTCACAGAAACACTCTCGCCTTTCCTCCCCGCCAGATCGCCTGCCGACGAAAGCGTGAATCCCCACTCTCCCGCCCGCCGGCCACCGCATCGGATTACAGCATCCACTGACCTTGGGGCTGCCTGGTGTGGGCTGCGCGACAGAGCGGGACGGACGGGGGCGCTTCCTGGACCACCTGCGGGTGATGCATGCGGTGCCGTTCCGGTCGGATCCGCGGCGGCGCTACTCTGCGGCGATGTCGCTACTCCGACGGCCTCCCCCCCCCACCTTCTCTCCCTCTCCCAAGGGAGGGAAGGGAATGGAAGGGATCCGACGGCAAGGGAGGCGGTGCACGATCCGCAGCCGCACCGGGCGGGCCGCCCCTCGAGGTCGCCCATGGAGGTCCGACCTCCCTTCAGCCATGGACCGAGACGCCTGAAACCCTAGCTACCCGTGGAGGTCCGACACCTCAACCTCCAAGGAAAGGACGCGCGGCTGCAGGCCATCTCCGCGACCTCCGACCATGGTGCGCGCGCCTCCTTCCCTTGTCTTGTCGGGCTTTCTTCATGCCCCTCCTTGTGATTCCTTTCCTTTCCTTTCCTTTGTTTTCTGTGCAGGTTGCTCGGATCTGGACCAGCTGCTGCTCCTACTGCTTCAGGTGGACGAGGACGAGCCCTCCCTCATGGCTGCTGCGGCTGCCTACTCCCTTGGTCACCACGCCTCCCGTGCTCGGGGTCTCCTTTCTCTCCCGCAATGCCGCAGTAGGCGCGTGTGGCTAGAAGGGTTGAGGGAGCGAGCTCGGTGCCCTCAGGGCGGACGCGGCCGGAGGTCCACGACGAGCAAGGGTAAGTGTTAGTGGCGGCCTGAGTCTACCCCGCATCTTTATCGCCGAACTCATCTTAGGTCTGTTGTCGGGCTAAAGGGCACGGGCGGCGGTGGTGGCTGTCAGAGTAACCAGTCATCTTCCCGATCCAGGCTGCCTGTGCAGGTTCTAGCCGGGCATCCGCTGGCCACGCGCATAAATGTATCAGGAATGAGCCGACCGTTCTACAGTTGTAAGTTTGTTTCTGCTCCCTCATATTGTCGCTTAAGTTGTGCAGTTTTCAGAATTAGTTGAATAGCTCATGTAATTGATGGGTGCATGTGTGGTCTCGATTGATGCATGCGTGGTGTTCCAGCCGGGTAATGCAGCATTATAGGATGATCCATTCATATGCATACAAAGGCTTCAATTTTGATTTCCATTCAGTTTCGTCCGAATATTGATTTTTCTTTAGTTTAGATCAGCTACGATTTAGGTACTACAGTTGTATAGGATGATCATACAGAGGTTCCAGTCTTGATTATGTTTCGTTGAATTCAGCTTTTCGAGTCAGCCCATCTCAGGTCTATGTGTGACATTTATAAGATGACTCCATAAAATTCACAAAAGACGGTATTTTTTCCCATCTCAGCCCCAACTGTTGCTTTCTTTGAGGTTTGGTCGTCTAAGTAGCTTTGCGGTGTTTTGGCCGGTGCAGGCTGGAAGACCCTGACTCGGACGAGACGACAGAGTTCATAGCGAGCGAGGCGGACTTGGCCGAGTCCATGCTTTCCTGGTTAGGGAGAGCCTCCAACACAAGGTCATGTGTTGCTTCTCTCCTCTATTTGGATTTTATTAATTGGTGTCTTTTTTACTGATTCCTTCGCTATTGCTGTGCGCTCCTAGGTTTAGTCCATGTCTCTCTAGATTACTTCTATTTCAGACGGATGGTCTTGAGTTTGCACAATTCCGGGATGTCAGCTCACGCACATGTGATACTTATTGTTAATAGTTATAGAATTCCCTGGGTGTTCTTTTGTTATTTTGTGCACAGAAGTTGTTTGTGTCTTTGTCCGAGCCAATTTCAGTTACAAATCCCGAGTTAAACTACATGTGGCTAACAACATTGCAGATGAAGCTCTCGCCTTTGACTATAAGTTTGACATGTGCTAAGAGTTTTTCGGTGGTTGATATCCTGCACCTAGATATGTTTATAGACTTATAGATAGAATATCCTTTCTTATTTATAGTGGATATGTTGTTGGTGCCTTACTACAAAGTACTGGTGTTTTGTGACCACTACTAATGATAATAGTATTCTTTATGCTAAGCTGCAGATAAAATATTGAAGGGTGGAAGTCTGTTAATCATTCGATTAGCCAATTTTTGTTATTTAGCAATCCGTTTAACTCATACAATCAAAGTCTGATTGTTGTAGTAAATTATGTTGCTAAGAACTTCAAGGTACCTCGTTTTTCCAATTGTTGCTACTTGGCAAAAATTATTGTTTTTAGAAGTAACAAGTAGTTTAAAAATTGTTGTAGCCCGTAGCAACGCACAGTGCGTTCTCCTCTCGATTCTCTGTTGTGCAACGTCGCAACTTCTTCTCCAACTCTGCGGGTGTAGGTAAGCCACCGCCTTCCTCTCCCGAGCTTTCTCTTGTGCTCTTTGTGTCCACGCCATGGCCATCTTGCCATGCTAGGTTCTACCCTGTCCATGGAAATTTCTATGATTGGGCTTGTGGTGATGGTCTGCTATGTCACTGTTTCACACAATGCACGGGCATAATGTATGTGTAGAATTGTAAATGTAACATCTCAATGTCACCACACTATGTTTTTGTATCGATTCTGTACATCAATATTTGTGTGTTTGTTTATTTGTTTTCTATGTGCTTCTATTCTGAATAATGCTACTTGCCTGACTGTCTATTTTTCTATTCTGAATGCAGAGAGAGAGAGCATCATGACTGCCATGACTTGAAAGATAGCAATCAAGTTGTAATTATTTTACTCTATCTTAATTTTGGGTTACCTATTTTTTGCTCAACAATTCTGACATTTTGTGAATATACAAATATCTACTGAATAATTAAACTGTGCCTTGTTGAGCTTAGATGTTTGCTAGCTTTTGATACTATACATCAACCAAACATAATCCTAATAAAACAACTATTACACTTTTATAGAGAAGATACAGATCCAGAATTGTTCGTACCTAGAGGAACTGGCCTTCTTGATGCTCCTTGCTTACACAAGGTACTCCTTCTTGATGCTCCTTGCTTACAAAAGGTACTCCTTGGGAAATTTTCCTCCAGGTCTGCTGTTGTGATGGCCGAAGGAAGAGCAAGGAGAGGGAGGACAGATGATAGAGGAGAATAACATATATAGGTAGGCCACACGGAGAATAACTGGGTAGCAGATCATGGCTGAATCTAGTTGTACCATATATAACATTTTTTTCTACCATATATAACATTGTGGATGGTGCAGATATATTTCCTTTTTCCATCTAATGCATACCTGTTAATAAATTAGAAAAGATGTAAATAAATCATAACTTACTAAAAATAATTAAATTATTGTATTAATTAATTCACGGCATGCACACTAATCATTCTCCTGATTAGCTACTTTTGTATGATTTAACAGATTGTACTAATACTTATAATTCCATAATTTGGTAGTAATGTACAGTCTAAATATACTATTTGCAGTTGTAATATCTCAGAGACCACACAAGTTCGATGAATGCGTTCAATTCCAGTTTCTCCAAGGTTTCCAAATGCCAAAGATAACCAATACTAATTCTGGATGCATGAAATCAACTTTCTCTTTTAGCTACCGATGTTGATCAGTAGGCATTGACGTGATATTTATATGTAGTTCTTTTTGCCAAATATAAGTCATGACTTTATGGTTCGTGCATTAATACGGGAGTTGTATGATTTATAGAAGTATAGTAAAGCTATAAATATGCTACGTACTATGGTAGGAATACAACTTACATTCACTGCTATAATTCAGCCTTTGGTGTGAGCCTAAGACAACATACAACAACTGAATATTGCAACAAAAAGGCACCAAAAATCTAGAGAGCCCCAAGACCACCTGAACTTTCTATCAAATGGATGATTAATCACTACACATCAACATTAGCTCCCCCAAAAAAGAAAAAACCAAACTGTGAATTGAGAGGGAGATAAACAGATCGAAGTTTAATAATGGTCCCACATATTCCAAGTTTTCCTTGCTATTGTGATTCCGACCTGTGCACAAAAATAGTCAGAAATTAACAGACATAGACAGAGGAATTATGAGGGAGGAAGACATAGAGGAATAGTACAGGCTACAGAGTAATCGTCGGATGAACCACATGAGAGAGCACAACCAGCTTCCTCTTCCCAGCTAAGTCAGCCAACCCTCTGCATCCTCCGAGAGCAGAGCAGTTTACAGCCGACAGCACGACAAGACGCCTGCTTCACGCACTTACAGGAAACCCCTCTCCATGCTCGGGCACAGTCGTGCCCCTGCCCACCAAGGCACCAATCACAGACAGCAGGTCGGGTTGCCACCATGCCATCTCGCTCTGTGATCAAGGCCACGATTTAAACGATACCTGTCCGAGGCAATGGTTGAATTAATCTTCAGCTGAACCATGAAGCGTGGCTGCGACCTATTGTCGACCGGATGCCGTACCCACTACCTCGGCTTCTTGCTCGTGCTCTTCTTCCTTAGAGTATTCCTGCTCATCCCAAATTCCTAGCGTGGCAGAGGTCCGAGCAGAGGGCGAGGTAGAGGCGCATGGTGCCGGCAAGCGAGTGGGATAGGATCATGGAGGAAGAAGGAGAACTCCTTATGCGGCACCCCCTTTGCCATCAACGACCGTTCGTCGACCTCCAAGACACTCATGATCCATAGCTAACCCACGTCCGCAATGGGAGTGATCCTCGGCATAATTTTTCGTGATTGGAGCGGGGCACGGCGGGCAAATATTCGTCCGCCGACAGAGTATAGACCGTCAATTAATTGCTACGTGCAATCCTAACCTCATGTGGTGCGAGCTGAACATCCACTGGCTCGTGCACAGCCTCCATTGATGAGAGAGTGAGTGATCGAAAATTTGTGAAACCTGGGGTGGGTGTTAAAACAGGAGCTCATCATCGGTTATATGCAACGATCAGATACTGTTTGGCAGCAGCATCATACAGTCTTAACTGCCTTCCAAATATCACGGCAAATTCCATTGTTGAAAGCCAAATAATAAGCAAACTTTTCATTACGCCTGATTTTCAGCATCGGATGCATTAAGTCTCACAACACATGATACCTAAGGCATATCATTCCATCCATGCATGTCAGTCCATCCGTGCATGTCTATATTGTTCATTTCCTAGTAGAAATTATTTTCAGCTGCCTCCGGATCATATCTTTATACGATAAGTGGAAGGTGTCCCATATATTTCCGAATTCAAACATATACAGAAAAAAGGCCCCCTGTACCAAACAAACTTTATATATAATTTATGTGTATTTAATCTGTTCAACGTGTACTATAAAATGTTGTCTACATATATTTGTAAACTGTTCAACGTGTGTTAAAAATATATGGCATAAAATATGGAAGGTGTCCGATATATTTCGAATCAAAACATATACAGAAAAAATTTATGTGTATTCGTTGAAGTTTAATAGGAAGCTAGAGGGATCCATAAAATCCTTTATTCCCTGCATATATATGGCATCCAATACATTATTGATATTGCCAAAAGGATAAATCTCTATTTGATACCTAACAAAGTTCTATTAGCTTATTATAATTATGACATTTGACTATGCATCCATACATAGTCATTCCTCCAAAAACCTCAAGGACGCGGTAATTTCAGCTGGGATGTTTCTAGCTGCTTCATTGCCTTTGATCATCAGCATCTGGACCAACAATTGCTTTCTGAGCTGTATTGAATCCTATAAAACATAAACAAAAAATTAAGAACTGGTTGAAAAGTTAATTGCCCAACAGACATACGTGATAGGAAGAACATAAATTTATATTTAACAAAGCTATGGAAGACATAAAATTGTTATATATGCATCGCATCAAGTCCTGCACATGTTATGCCCATGAGTATCATCTTGGTGAGCCATCTCCTGTAGGACTATCAATCCAGAGTCTAGGCTGTGAACAAAAGTATACATATATTAGAACCTATAGATGTGTGGCTATAATATGCACAACCAATTTAAACAATTACCGCGGGGCTGTAATAAATGTATGATCTTGTGGCCAATCCACGAGATGGGGATTCAAACCAGGCCTCCCCTGTTGCAACACACTGCCAAATTCTTGCAAAACTATACGTGCTTCCTTCTTAAGTTCCTTGTCATGAAAGTCCTCTGAGCCTAAGAATGACTCATTCGAATGATCAATCAGGAGAGTCCTCCTACTTTCAATATTAACTGCAATGAGGCCAGAGGAGGAATCCACCAAATACAACGGCAATAGGTACTGCGATAGGTATACAAAGTTAATGGTGAACAGATAGTATACAAACCAATTGTTAAGAATGAAAATCCTTACAATGGACGGGGTCATGAGCACGTCGTATTTCGGCAAAGGCTGTACAATGACATTGTTAATCAACAAATTGGTGCGTTCAGCTTGGCCTAAGCCAGTCTGAATCAGCACCCGTGCTAGGCGATGTAATCGCAGATCAAACATATGCGCGGAGCCAACAAAGTCTGTTCCTGCATTCCTCTGTATTGCGTCGCTAGTAATCTTACGCACTGCAAGATCGAAGCAGTTCGGATTGACCCATGTATCATCTCGCATGGTGTCTTGGATAGTCCGTAGGCTTAATTCGATCACGAATGGATGAGGGCTCCTTATCCATATTGTGCTGCAAACAAAACAGCATGATAGCAAAGCTGTTAGAAAAATAAGGGTAACAAAATAATGTAATACTTCAATTAGTGGGCAAACAATAGTACATTTTTCCAAACTTTAGACTGGTGTGGAATGTATGTATCTTCTAATTGGAATTGTATTGTCAAAAACAGGAGAGAAGTACTATTCATTGAGATAACCAAATCTATTATGACATAAAAACATGGTAGTTTAAAATAACGTGGTGTGGATGGTACTATCATGGGGTAATGTAAAAGGATAATATTAGCACATGGTCATTTGTTTGCAACCACTACGTTAGATCATAAAACATTGTGTATTTAGAAAGGATAGCATGATCCTAACCAGTAAATGCATGCAACAAATTATGAACGTGGCCAACTAATCGCCCTTGATTATGTGAAAGAACGGGTTTTTACTCGGGTTTAAAATAAAAAGACAATAATACAAACTATAATGGCAGTGATCTGCAGCTAACAATTGCAATTAAAGTATAGATGAAGTTTAGGGCTGCCAGAACAAACTCTAATTCCTCCTCGTCTGAGGACACCATGACGTAGTTGTAGATGTACTCGACTGCATCGTCCACTCCATAAAAAATCGGCATAGCAGCCATTACCGCGGGAAGAAAGTAGTCTTAGCAACAGGATGACCGAGCGAGGGGGCATTAGACAATGGTGGACAAAACCCACTGGGCCATATATAACATATTCGGAGGGGAATTGGCCATCCGCCCGCTCGGTGAGGCATTGGCATGTTGTATGGATTGGAAGGTGCCCATATCATTCCATTCGTGCATGTATCAATTACAAAACCTTCCTAATAAACGGACAAGCATTTATTTTTATTCCATACTACAATAGGCAAATAAATGAACGCCGATTATAATTCTAGTATATACGTCTCCCTTTCCATATCGGAACAAGGAGGATTTAACTTTCCTTATAAGCAAAACCGTCTAAGGGAAAAATTAATGGCCAAACTATTAATATTGATTATTCAGATATATAATATTCGCAACCTATTAAATATTGATTATTAATCAAGGATACGTACATAGCAAAACCGCTTAATGATGTTCATTTTGATATTCATTATGATCACTTGCCTATGAAAACGCATCTGATTATCACTTGCCTTTGAAAACCATACTTTCTTCTTTATGGATATTTATTAACCTTTCTGATATTCACATTAATATATTGATTAATTATATTATATTTTAATTTTCCATTACCTTGATGATATATAAAATTATGATATAGGTAAATGCCCGTATGTAACTATGAGACAAATAGACAATTTTTGTGTTTTCACATATATCATGCCTAACACATGATTTTACGATAATCATCTATATCAAATAATATAATTGCACTACGGGAGAATATTGTTTATTCTTTTTCATCACGACTGTCTTAATGACACACATCGTACAACACTCGAAACAATAGTAGAGCACGTCTATTTATGCGTATGCATTAGCAGCAACGTTATTAGGCAAATGCTCTCTGTTTAGCATGGACTTGGAGCTCTATATATAATGAGCTCTATATATAAGAGAATCCTAGTATTACATGGCACCTATAAAAGGATACCCATTTTGATTCACATTTAATTATTTGATGCCAGCACAGCAAAATAGTGTAGGCTGGGTGCAACTATAAGTCGACAACCCTCAGACCAACCAGCCATCTTAGTGGATTCCTTGCTGTCCCGCTTAAGGCACCATAACACCGATGCTCGATATCACCCTAACACAAGTTCTCATGGACCAGAAATCCATGAAACGATGCTTCCTCCCTGGACCAAAAAAAACCATGTCCTAGATTAATGCAGCCTTATACAAATTTCTAGTTTAGAACTATTTCAGATCAGCAGTAAACTCATAAAGTTAAATGAACCAATCAGCAGTAATTTGAATTGTACTGTTAAATAACCAGTATAGCTGCGTGAATTTACAAGTAATATAACTTTTGCCAAATATTTCACAATTGCTTAACAAACATGTGTATTTTCACAATCTACATAGTCGAAAGGACATTTATACTTATTCGCAAGTTCAATTACACGCATTTTATTATTTATTAAAAGTACATATGCAAAATATAATTTCAAAAGTTGCACAAACTGATCTGATGCACAAAATCTGAATCTTCTAGTTGTGACATATCAGAATTATAGGTATATAATAAGGACGCACAAAATAAATAAATTAGAACGGGTATGATAACTAGCCTAATTTCAAAAGTTCATTGCATATCCAAGGTATTTAGCAGGACAATCATTAGATCTGGGTCACAGATTACATTAAAAAACTACGCTGCTATCAGCATGCACATTTTGCAATAAAAACTACGACAGTAGAAAAACCATAACAGCGATGATGTTGCCAATACGACGGCTGATTATTGAACTGCAGTGCGATCTCAAGTTGATCGAGTAGACATCCAGCTAACAAAATAACGGATAAACAGATAGTGGTAAAAAAACGAATTACAACGTGTCTTGACAATCGGAAGAGTAATAAACATGTCATTACAAAACCTCCCTTGCTATTAAAACCGGTCTTCAACCTGTAAGGACTTCCTTGTAGACAATGTTCTTCATCGAGGTCAGTAAGGACACGGTCGTTCTTTTACGCTTCTTTGGATTGTCCTTTTGCTTGTTCGTCTTCTCCTTCGGCTTCTCCATCTGAATCAGTATCTTTATGTTTCTCTTCGCGGTGGCTCGAGACAAAGCAACATAGAGCTGACCATGTGAGAACACGGGATTGGGTAGGTAGACACCAACAATCGGGATGGTCTGCCCTTGAGCCTTGTTAATGGTCATAGCAAAGCTAAGCCTTATAGGAAATTGCTTCCTCTTAAACTTGAACGGAAACATGTCATTTTCAGATGGGCATAGAGGTATTCGAGGAAGGAAGACCCTCCTGCCAGCGTGTTGTCCAATCACGATTTCTGCATCAATGGTGTTCTTCTCAAAACCTCTGACAACAAGCCTAGTGCCATTACACAGTCCATTAGCTGGATCTATGTTCCTTAGAAGTATGATAGGGCAGTTCAGCTTTAGTTTGAGAGCATGCGGAGGAAGACCATTAGAGTCAATCCATTCAAAAACTCCGAGCATAGTAGCCATATGGGTCATCCTCCGTGACCGTCAAAACTATGGTAGATTACTTCATCTCCATGAAAACGCTCTATCATCCGGATGTTTATCTTGTCTACATTGTCATTGGTTGTGGAAAGGATTGCTCGAGATGTCATGTATTTCGAATCATCCATGTTGTCGTCTAGACTCGGAAATACATGGTCAATCAGCTTCTCCAGGTCGTCAACCTCGCCAGTAGACGGCAGACAAATATCTTCAGGGAGTACTATGTTGCCTTGATCGTCGACATCCTCAGTGCCATTGCCGACCCTTAGCAAGTAATCGGCAAACCACATGTCATTATGAGCCCTCATGTTCGTGATGAGCCGAAGCTGCCGCATACCCTTCCATAGATGAGAACTTCGCAGGGTTGCATCAATTATCCGCCCCGCTGACCCCTTCTGACGACCGAAAGAACCTGCCGAAAGTCCCCACCAAAAACAACAGTCTTTCCTCCAAAGGGTCGGTCACGTATTCCCATGATGTCGCGCATGCTATTGTCCAATGCCTCGACCGCTTGTCGCTTTGTCATGCTGGCCTCGTCCCATATTATCAATGAGGCCATCCGTAGCAGCTTGGCGGTCCCGCTTTGCTTGGTGAAGCTGCACGAGGCTCCATCATCGCAACTCAATGGGATCTTGAACCTCGAGTGGGCAGTCCTGCCGCCAGCATGATAGAAGCGGCGACGCCGGACGTCATGTAGCGATACCAATCTTGCCTCGCTCCTCACCGTGGCAAGCATCGCCCTATATAGGAAGGTCTTCCTGTACCTCCAGGGCCATCAACAAAGAATACACCCCATCACCGCTGCTCAACAACCCCTAGTATCTCATCGTATGCGGCCCTCTCGCTCCATGTTCGGTGAAGATGCAAATTTTGTGTCATCCACGCCAAACTCAACGGTTGATTCCTCGATAACCTCTCTTGCCTCGCCTTCATTGGGTCAAACGCATCATCTATGATTGGAAGAGCGAAATCAACAATGTCTTTACCCATGGACTGCAACATACCCCTAATGTCAAGCAACACCATCTGCTCAACCTCGCTGGATTTGGCGTGATCGACGATAGTCATCTCGACATAGCCTCGAAGTGCCGATCCCATAGACCACGACGCCGCTCGCTCGCAGCGGCACCAAGATGGTTGCGAAAAGCCTCCTAAGTGAACATGGCATCGCCTTAACGCTTTCAGCCTCATTAAGACAGTCGTCCAGCGTGTTGTCTGCCTCGATGAGTCCCAACCTTTCAGCAGCCTCTCTAAAGCTCCCACATAGCACGCCGTCCACGGTGAGCAAGTCGTTGAAGGATGTTTTGCCCGTAACATGGTTAAGCAACACACGCAGGTAGTA